>CM068367.1:879250790-879516826 GCA_034769895.1 Magicicada septendecula | reverse complement strand
TATCTTTTTTCATTACTTCTTTTTACAAATTTCTAAACAAAAGATAATGTTAACAAACATAAACGTAAATTAAATGAGGATTTATCTCTTTTTCATGGTTAGATTGTCTTGTTATAAACGTGAACAAATATAGAAGTAAAATTAAATATTATTATGGCAAACCAGTACCTCTTGTATTACACACACACTTTCATACCATTTAATAAAACCCCCTTTTGAGATCTCAATTTCATTATTTGATGGTAAAACGTGAAGCTTTCTTAAGGGACATAATTTTGAATTTTTGTTACCCCCCAACTAGTTACTTATCTGTTTAGGTCCTGAAGTCACCATGCCCTTTTGTTCACTCACTTTCGAAAATCGGTTTATGACTGTTTGATGGTTCCAAAAATCACTTGATTACTCATTTTCACTTTTGGTGGGCCCACCTGAAATTTAGTCCGCGGACTGTTATGCTGCCGTACGGCACGCGATTGTAGATCAATCTGGTGCAGAAAATCGCTTGCGAATTCGTTTATTGAACGTTGATCACGTGGTTCCCCCTCTCAGCCAAGCGTTCCACGCTGGCAAAATTTTAAGTCTTGGTAATGCCTAGCCCACATTCCAACGTTATGTAAACATGGGTTAGGCCTGTGACGTGTTTGTGACATCAGTCAAAACACAATGCTTTAGGGTTTGGCATTGCTAAAAATAGCTGTTGATTCACTGGTTTATGAGGTACACCCAAGCTTCTGACCCCGTATTTTGTGGCCGTTTTATTTAAATTATAACCCAAAATTAAATGATTAAAGGATTTACCCCATGTTATACTTTTGGCTACGGTTTGTACCTTCACAATTACTATAAAACTGAGTGAATGAATTAATGGAATTTTCACTGTTGATTCCATTACTTGCAACATAGTCTTCTATTGTTATGACAAGTATTTTAAAAGTTCTGGTACATTGATACAATGGAATTCCATAGAGTAAATGACATGTTTCGCAAGCCCCGATGTCCCTTTCTCCGATCACTCTTATCATCAAACTTGTATATGCTCGACAAGATTCTTCATCCGGGTTCTCGATTCAACGATTTCTTGAAACATTTCCGTCAAATTTTTCGAAGCAGGTTCTGACTTTGAAGCATATTTGGATACATATTCAACCACCTGGTATAAGGAAGTGACTATACTAAAATCAGTATTTGCTCTCCATGTTTGTGCGATGACAGGATTATACTGATTCAGGAGTTCATCATTCAAATACCTTTCTCATTTTTCTCTAGAAGAGATTGCTCTTGTAATTCTTTAGGATATTTGAACCTGCAAGTATATTTTTTGCCATTCCACTTAAGACAATATCCTTTGGTACATCTGGTATGTCTTTGGAATCGATTCAGTAATTCTGAAAGAGAACGATCGTTGTCGATAACATCAGTTGATCTAATCCTTGAAGGATGTATAGTTGCCGGAGGAGTGAATGGCAAAGGATTGAATGCATTAACCAAATGGTCATAATACATCTTGGCACTCAAAATGTCTTCCTCAGATGCATTATCAAAAGTTCTTGGATCAGGAGCACCAGAGATCCAAAGAAGACCGTGTACATGACATGAACCACGATGCTGGAATTCGAAACAAAAACAATTATCTGAAACTGAGAATATCTTACAGACGACATTTTTTATGAATAAAGTTGCACGAAACGAAAAATAACCTTCAACAATTGAGGGATTCTCATTTATAAGTTTTTGCCTTTGCTGAGCGATTCTAGATTCATCTAACGTTTCCTCTTGCACGAAATTACAACCCATGAGTCGTGTTAGATCAGGCCACCAAAGATCAGCTGCACTCAAAGTAAAAAAAACCCGTAGGAGGATTATCACACTGCTCAATCATTGATTCAAGTTCACCTCTTTGTTGAAACCAGTAAGATTTTGATCCTCTTATTTTTCCACACCAATAATATAAACTTCTTATTATTTGAGGATTACTCAACTGCGTGTTTCTCAGTTGCTGTATTGTTCCATTGAAATGAGATTTTCTAGCAAATATTGTCCCTCATTGAATAGCTTGATGACTTTGAACAATGTTCAATGCAAAAAATCAACCTAGGATCTTGTGCAAAACGTTGCATAAAAAATTGAAAATATTCAAGTGCTGTAAGTTTCATACTACTTGCTCGAGTATTATCGTTTAGTTCAGCAGATTTGTAAGGTAGTAAAGCGGGAAATGCCATGCTTACATACCCTTCGCACGAGAATTCATTTATGATATCAGTACCTTGTGGCCATGGAATTACATTACTCACTGCAGATTGGAGTCGATCAACTTCTGTGATTCTAATATTCTCCGGGATCATACTTTCATAAATTTCTTCAGAAAAGTTCTCTTCATCTGTATTCACCTCAGGTAAATCAACAGTGGGTATCATTCCATAATTACTATCATTTAATGGAAGTTGAGATATTTGTTCCATATCAATGATTATATCACTATAGAATGGATTATTCATTTTCAAAAAATTGAGTGCTTCTAAAATTTTGTCATGTCTCACATGAAAATATCGATGCCCATTAACACTTTCCTTTCTTACAACTATAGTGCTCAGTGAAGCCAGTGTAGGGGGCAAGGAACTAACAATCTCCGTTATATTTTGACCAATATTTTTAATATTTCCTTTATAAGCATATTGACCGGGAAACTCTCTCGATTTCACCCTATACACACGCATCACTGGTTGTACTCTTGCTATCAAGAGTAGTTCTACATAAGTGAGATCCATCAGTTCTATAGGTACATCTTTAGGATCCATACGATTAACTGCAGTGAACTTATTTGGGTTTCGCTTACACTGCGGACACATATCAAAAAATGTTTTGCTGCATCAACACTCGAGAACAATTTACACATTCATAGAATTCTAGAGATCGTAAATTATCTTCAAATTCATTCTGAAGATTCCTATATCCTGTGTTGTTTTTTTCATATAACACATGATTCATGTTATGTTCTGCAGGGCCTTCAACAGTTGCTGCAGCAACATTTTGTCGCTTTCTCATCCTTCTTTGATTTGTAGTTAAACGACCAACATTTGGACCACTTCTCCATCGAGGCATACTATATATAATACAGTGAAAATTCGCTAATTCGGATTAATGGGGACCAAGCTCAGTCCGAATATTGCTGAATGTCCGAATTATAGAACATTACGAACTGATCGCGAGTTTTTGCGTGTCTTATCGGTTACCGATAGCAGACAATATAAAAGAAATAATTCTGAAACCCAATTTGAATCTACAAGAGGTCTACTGCATGTTCTTGTTAAAAATACTGTATTTAATACTCTATTAATTAGTAGTAGAAGAGGTATAAAATAAGAAATGTGCCGTATTTCGTTCGGCACAAGGTTAACACACTAAGCTCGGTTGCATGGGCGTGTATCTTTTTTTTTTTTAACTCGCGCGTTATCGCCGTCGTTCAATGCTAATGTATTGCATGTCGTCACTGTGTGTAGTTGACTCGTTTGTTAGAAGCGGTGACGAATATTTGGTTTGCCTGGCCAGCTGTTGTACGCCGTAACCTGCAAAAAGCGAAGTTTCGTGAGTGAAAATTGCGATGTGATCTGCCTCATTTGTGTTCTGAACCTCACCGAGGAAATTTCTCTGGTCTTGATTGATGGCATCTGATATATTCTGCCTGGTTGAAACCTCTGCTATGTCAAGATAAATTAAGGCCAGCTCCAGGTATGCATTTAGTCTTTATAATAGCTCAACTATATTAACCTCAAAACATTTTGTGTTACATGTTTTCTTAATAAAAGGTAATCTGTGTGTGTGTGAGTTGTTAGGCATGAATTAGTGTACAATTGAATTAAATTACACTTGAATTAAATGTAACTTATTAACTCGATTAAATCAATTTAAAACTACCTTACACTCAGCTACCCTTTCAGTGTTTGTACATGAGAACAGCCTAGTTAGAAAAGAACTTCATAGTTATAAAAAGGAATTATAAAAACCAGATTTATAGATTTATAAAACGAAATAATGCACGTCTTGTGGTCAGAGCAAATTGTTAATAAGCTAATAGTTTGTGAAAAGGTTCTGGTACCCTGCTAAATATTAAAGTGCGTTTTCTCCATAATATTATAATTGTGGCGTGTGTGCGAGCTGTGATTATGTTCTATCCTTTATGACACCCTATACAGCAAATTGCCTGTCTTAGGTGCTCGACCAATGGCGAGATGGGTGTCGGGGTTGGCCGAAGATCTGCCAACCCCTTGTGCAGAGAAGCTACATGAGCCGTGAGACACCGTCAGTCGGGACACAGACACACACACTTAGAGAAATTCTGCCCCCAGAAGTTATCAGTTCCAGCTACTGCTCATCTTAGTCACATGGCCACCTAGTTACATTGGACAATCCAGGTGTGATCTTTCTATGTTTAATTTACCAATATCATCTACCACAATACGGTGTATCTGCAGACGCTCTCGGAAACAGACTTATAAAACCCACCTTTAACTTGCACAAGATCTGCAAACACACATGTTAAGTTTCGTGCCTGCATGTTCTGACACTGTATACAACTAAGCACCTTATGTAATATTTCACAACATTCTTATACTATGTAAGGGAATTTGCACATACACATGTACCTAGATGAACAGCTCTAAGTTTTCCCTTTTTTTTGTGTTCTATGTATCTGAGCGTTGGTTATGTCCTGCTTAATCACGTCCTTCCATGTGGGCATAATTCAGGACTGGGGGTGTCTGACTTTTGTTCAATTATTGAGGCTTTAACAATAATTATGGCTTAATTCTCTGAGTTATTGATTCAGAATTGTTGAATGAAGTATGAAATTATAAATTTTAAGTTATCTTGTTATGTTGGAGGCAAATCAGTTGCTTATGGTTATAGGTATGAATTTTCACCTCAGATGTGACACTAACTGTGTGAATTGTAAGCTTGGTATTGTTTGTAATATATATATTATGTGATGGGTTATTGCGAGAGGGTTGGGGCAGGAATTGGGTGTGTGTTATATGTATTAAGTACGTGTTTATGTGTAATTTTCAAAAGGGGGAATATAATATAATATTAATGATGTTATAGCACATGTGCTGAAATAATTGTCGACAGAGCTAGCAAATCTAACATTAAATATCAAATATTAAATAGCAACATCAAATATCAGATATCAATAAAATTCTTGGGTTGCATTCATTCTTTTTTACAAGCCACTGAATTAAGCAGTCACTCACAAATCTATGTTGTTGTATAATAAATGTATATATGTAATGATGCATTCCAGTCAACTATTTTTTGAATTAAGTGGATTATGGATAGCACTTGGTCTTTGATAATTGTCAGTCATTTATCAGTCTGTAATGCAGTAATGTATAATGATTATATATGTAGATGCTCTCACATAACACAGTGATGTATATATATATATATTGTAACGAGAAAACGAGGTCGTACCTGTTAAAATGTGTCACACTTGTTTATTTTGTGTATTAGTGTGAATGTAGTGTGTTTGCCTCACACCGGTCGTTACATAAATCGACGTCACTACTGGAGTCTGCAGCGTTGTCAATATTACCAGTACAACCTACCTGTTAATTCGTAGGGGTTGCGAATCCCGGGTGGCGCCAAATTGTTTCTATTAAAACAATTAAAATAGTTAAATTCTAAGATAATACGTGTTATTAGCATGGACAGCTGTGGCGTTTGAATGGTTCCCACCGCTATACAGGTTGCCGTCTCGACCACTCGTGATGAGCGCTAGTTGTCTATTGAATAAAACTTGCTAACACACATACACTCTACAACGTCCTATGAAATAAAAAGATAGTAATACTCGGTACTGTGAGTTTAATACAAATTCAATCATTAATTAATATAACAAAAGGATTATAAATAATTTGATAACAAATAGCTCCGGCTTACAGCATGAAACACAAAAATATCTCAGAGTTGGCAAAATTGATTTTAAAACACTTTCCGTTGCCGATATGGCGTCAGTTCATACAATATATTACTATGTTTAAAATCTGGAGTTCTTTGGATTATGAAATAAGACATAAACGTTGGTTACATTAAAAAAGTACACTACCATACCTTGTACGTACTTGGAAAGTATAATGTGTTTTTACAAATTGTTCGGTAGTGTCGTATTTTTGTTACAACATGATCCTCTTAATTGAGGTTATATTTTGATTAATAAAATGTTTTTTATGTAAGTAAGTTATGCATTAACACCTTTGAAAGAAAATAATATTTGTTCAATAGTGAGAAATTTTATCATTTGGAAAATAATTTAAGTAATTTGGTTTTTTGGGATTAAGGAATTTATTCGATACTTATCAGTTCAGATTGCGTTGATGTGTAGTCATCAACTACACAATAATGGATATTCGGCCAATTTGGATTGGTTTTAAGCTTCCAACGTCTTTTTCAATCTCGTCTTGGGTTTTTTGATAATTAATTTATTTAATTTGGTTCCAGGACATCGTTAATTCTTGGTAGGTCGACATCTATTCGTCTTTGGTCATCTTGGTTCACTTTCGAAACTTGTAGTAACTATTTAAATTAAAATTTCAATCATTCCAATTTTGCGTGCCGCTTACCCACACGTCGTTTTTTCGAGTCTCAATTATTTAATGGAAAATAAGCACTCAACGGCTCGTTACCATAGTAACAGCAATCCTGGGATTGGTTAATTACTCTTTCAAAGACATTGTTAAGATATTTGAATTTTTATTCAAATTTATTAAGTATTTTCCTAATGGTTTTATTCCTTTATAATTCCTTTGGGGTAATAAATGATATCACTATTATCTTTCTTTCCTTTCAAGGTTTACAATGATACCTCATATTATTAAGGTCATATTCTGTTATACATTAACTTTAGTCTAAATATTTGACATTTGATAAATTACATATCTTTCTTAAATTAAACTTTTATAATAATATTTCTGTTTTAAAATGATTGACATATAATTACTGGCCATTTACTGGTCTTAGATTAGTAAAGTTTCTTGCGAAATTGTTACAATTTACATTTGAGTGTTTCTGACAGTTAGATGTTTTCATAGCTAAGATTAGCCATGATGGTTTTTTGGTGTATCTCTTTTAAATTACATTTTGAATTCAGCCTGATGGGCTTCACTTAGTTATCATATTTGTTCGTGTTTTAACTACTATTCAACATACATTTTCATTACACATATTTTAAAATATAATAATTAGGTGTATGGACTGTAGGTTCCCTTCAGCCATATCCCATTCATAACATTGAACTAAACTTTTCTTTACAAGTTACTATTTATTGTTAGTTCTAATATTGATTCCTTTCTTTTGTTACAATCTAGGGTGATAAACATCATCACTTCTTATAAAATTATGAAAGTTAATTCCCCTTTCAACATGGGGTGTTTTATTCATTGTAGTTTTAATTTTAACAACAAAACTTTATTTCTATTCTACTATACCATGTTAACACAAATTACTTTTGTCTGGGCTTTCTCCCTGGATAACATTACATGCTTCTTTTATTATTATTCGGAATATTATTTATAATTATTTTTAATTATATAAATGTGTACTATGTCACTCCAATCATTGATTGTTCATCACTGTTTTACAAAGTGTTTTCTTACCTATCATTACATTTTTAATGCTTAACATACACTTTCACTATTTTTAGGGTACTTACACTTCACTATGCACTTCACTTTGGTTCACTGTTTGTATAGAGTGTTATTTAATGGGTAATCCCTATCTTTCTCCTATCATTTCTCACTATTTCTTTCTAGCATAATATTTATTATTAATAATATTAGGTTAGTTATTTTTTGTTAAATCTAACCTTCCTAACTGTGTTAGTTATTATTTCTATATTACATTACTTTACAATCGTATTGTCTTTAAAATGGGTACATAGGTTAATTCAATTATAACAATAATATTTGTTTCAACAATAAATAATTATTTGGGGTTTATTCACAGTATTCTATCCTGGAGTATACTATTTTTCCCCAAAGTCTCCCCTTGGGTTTAATCTGTCTCCTCTTCGTTCTTCCTCTTCTTCGTCGTCTTCATCTTCAATAGTCTTCATCTTGATTCGGTTCTCCTCTTCTCATCTGATTTGCTTTCTGTTTAATCGTAGGGATTTGTTCTCTTCCTTGGATTCTTCTTTAGTTCTGGGTTCATATCTTCCTTTGTTAGTTCATAATTGTTTGTTCTATCACCTTTTTTCTTGAGTATGGTTCGTAGTTCCCTTCTTTGTGTTTATGTTGTTGGATCAATCACTTGGGTTGGGTAATATCGTCGTACGTCGTGTCAAAATATTAATTTTTAATCATTTTTAAACATTTTATTTTATATGAAGTATTTTTATATTAAGAATTATCTTTTTTATCACTGGTACGGGATTTGGCTTAATTGTATCGTAACATAATGCCTCTCCTCTAAAATTGATCATTTTAATAAAACACTAGCATAGTTTTTTATAAAATTATCAGTTATAGATAACCTTTTTCCCTTTCTTTCTTGTTTGTTTCCCCATTCTTTATTTCTCTTCTTACTTAATTCATTCCATTTTATTTGGATCTGTTTTTATTTATTTCCATTGGTGCATTTTCCCTCATACACAAATTTTTCCCTAACTTATATAGTAGCTGGTTTCTCCCATTACTACTCATTTTTCGGAGACCAGAGGCATATCATCTCTGCTCAGTTTATTTGGATTGCTGGACTTTTCAACAGTCAATCTTAAATACCTTCTTTGTCAACTTGTGACTTAAATCAATAATAATATAATATACTTTGGGATTGTCCACCTTGTGGTTTGTTTTTAGATCACTTTGGCTTTTTACTCATTCTTCCTTCCGCTATACCTTAACTATACACTATCATCTACTCATACACTTGATTGTTTTTATATTTATTCATATGTTAATTTGATCATATCATTACTTCTCATTATTTTGTTTTCAATGCTCGTTGTGATCATTTTAATTATCTTAGACATTTTTCATTCTTTTCTTAGTCATTTAGCAAGATTCTGCTTTAGCCATATCTGTATATTGGTTTTATACCTAATCTCCCTCTCTCCTTGTACCAGTTAAAATTTTTTTTTTTTTTTTTTCTTAGAATACTTTTGATTCAGTATGATTTCAGGTATTTATCTCAGTAATTTGAGCTTAATTTTATTTATTTATTTTTTTTAATTTATCTTGTTCTGTATTTAATATCATTTTTTATAATTCTTTGGTAAGTTAATTGTCTTACCTTAAAGGAATGTTTGTAGCGTATTCCTTTTTAGTTATTTTTTGTTTAATCATAATAGTAAGCTTGTGATTCTTACATTTTTATTATATAGGAATGTGTGTAACTTATTCCTTATTATCTCACTTTTTACTTCATACTTCATATATCAATCTTTTATTAGACTGTAAATTAATTTAAATTGAAAGGAATTTGTGTAACTGTTTACTTGGGTTTTTTTTTCATTATTATATTAATTCTTTTTATTATTCCGCATATATCATCTAAATAAGGTAGTAAGTTGCTCTTACAATCTTTTTTGGAATTTGGAAATATGTTTCATTTCACAATGGTTTTATTCTTCTTCGTAAAACTTTTTTATCGAAGTTTGGTTATAAACTCCCTTTATTTTTCTTGTATTGATATTGCTTATTTGGTAAGTATTATTACCATTATCTTTTGTGATGATATACGGACCATTATGATATACATAATTGTTCTATTCATATTGCTTTATACCGGTCCTTGTTATTTATATTTTGGTAAGTTGACTTCTCCTTTTCTTTCCCTTATTATTGCCTTCTTCTTTTTGTTCGACACTTCGTTATTCTGCACCTCTTTTCCTTCAAGTGTTTGATAGACACACTTATTCTGGATAATTATTTTAAGTTTTATTGATCATGGTTCATTAAGCATTCCATCGATCGGCCGTTCCTTCTTCTTCATCAATGACTTGCCTTCCTCTCTGAGGTGGGTTTGATTGATTTCCATTGCTTCTTGATGGAATCCAAAGTTCCGGCGGGTTTCGTTTGTTATACGCTATGCGAAAATTCTCCGCTGGGTCATTACTGAAAGGTATCCAGTCATAGTTTTCTTCTTCGGCCTGGTTACTTCCGGATGGAGCGTCCCTTCTCTGGTTATCGCTTCCGGATCTCACTCCCACCATACTGTTTACCTGTCGTATGTTTTCTGCATTCTCTTCCCTTGGGCTCTGATTATCTTCATTGCGAGGTGGTTCATTGTTCCTACTCTCTGCTGGTGGATTATTATTGTTATTGGACGTGTGGTACCATGATTCTGGGTGCCAGTTCGGGTTATATCTTCGGTGGTTATTCTGCCTTCTCCCACTGATAAAATTTACATGACGTCGACCGTCGCTTCGATTTGGATTACCCCCGGGTCCCCGGTTGTACTGGTAACTAGGATGATACCGGTTGCCGTAGTAATTATGGTCATTGGGGTGACCATTTGTGCGTTGTTCAGGTTCCGCTCCTCTGTAATTATCATTTGGTCGGTTATTATTATTTGGGCTGTTTCTATTGTTGTTTTGATTCCCTGAATGATGGTTTTGTTGACCTCTGTTACCAGGCTGATCATTTGGAGGGTGTTGCTGGGTATTTCTATTGAATGTTTGTTCTTCATGATTATTATTATTGCTTCGGCCCCAGTTATTCCGATTATTGTTTTGTGGATGATTGTATGGTCCATGGAAATTAGTTGTACTATTATGTTCATTCCACTTGTTGTACCTTTGGTTTGTGATTCTGTTTTTTCGATACTGGTTATCATTCTCCAGGTCCTCCAATAGACTAACCATTCCTTGAATTGTTTTTATTTGTCCTTGTCTTCGGGCCTTCTGTATTGCTTCTTCGTAATGATAACCCAGCTGTATTACCAAAGACTCCTCGGGTATCTTGGGTTCCAAATTTCTGGCTAAGCATACTTTTCCCAAAAAGTAAGATGTTAAAGTATGTCCTCCTTGTGTCTCGTATCTTCCATTACTGATATCATTGCGGACCACATTCTGTGTGGATTCGGACCAATATTTCTCCCGGAATTGTTTCTTAAACTCTTGTGTATCATTGATCTCGGGTCGAGTGGCCGTCCACCAGTTGTCATGGGTGTCTCGGAACATTTCATCGATCATACTTCTCACACTGGACCACCTGGTTTCTCTATTCTTCTCTATCAGCTCTTCTACCCGTTTGAGGAATTCTATCGGGTTTCTCCGGTAGCTGCGGAAATTAATTATTTCTCGATTTTCACTGGTTATGAACTGTGTGTGATTATATGGTTTTTCTCTTAATGCATCTAATTCTTCCTGCATCTGTTTCTCCCGTATATTGATCCCCTGGATTTTCTCTCTGTTTTCTCTGGTCAGTCCGTCTATTTTATCTATGACGGTGTATACTTTCTCCACCCGATTGTTTACATCTATTTGTAGTTCTTGGTGCCTCTCCTCCAGTTCCTTGACCACCTCCTGTTTGTTCTTCTGGCACCCTTCGGTAAGGACTTGGTAGAATTCCGTCGCTCTCAATTTACCTTCCTCCTCAACATTACTAATTTTATTATTCAATTCTTCTCGGATTTGTATCACTGTTTCGTTGGTCTCCGTTACCGTTTGCCTGATCTCCTCTCGACATTCGACCAATTGTTGCTTCCATTCCTCCTTGGTTTTCTCACTTTCTTCCTCGATTTTCCATTGGAGAATATCATTATTATTTTCCATCTTTTTATTTACTATCTCTAGATCCTTCTTGATCTGTTTCTTCAGCTCCTCGCTCTTCTTTTCCAATGCCTCCTGACTTCTCTTCAAATCTTCATGGTTGCTCTCTATTTTGTTATTCAGGAATTCTATGCTCTCCTTCATTTGCTTCTTCAATTCTTCACTGTTTAGGTCTAGTTTTTCCAATTTTTTATTCAAATCTTCCTTGTCTTCCTTTCTTCCCTCTTGCAATGATTCTAATTTTTTGTTCAAATCTTCCTTGTCTTCCTTTCTTCCCTCTTGCAATGATTCTAATTTTTTATTCAAATCTTCCTTGTCTTGTCTTCTATCTTTATTCATTTGTCCGAATTGTTCCATCATGAACTTCATCATGCTATCGAGTTTCGTTTCTTCTGTTGGTTTGACTGGTTGGTTATTTATCATGACTTCCGCTTCTATTTCTGGTTCAGGTGGATTGGGATTTTCCAGTTGGTCCTCCTTTGGGTTTTCTTCTGACAATTCTCCAGTCGTTTCCTCAACTTCTACTTCCTCAACTTCCTCCATTTCTTCTTGGTTTAATGCTTCCTTGCCTTTGCGCCTCGTAACCATACCGTGTCTATTCATAACCGCCGCTAGTTATTCCTTCTAGCCTCACGTTGCTGGTCGCCAATATGTAACGAGAAAATACGTGAGGCTTCCTTTTTACTTAAAGCCCCGCGTTGGGTTCGTCAATATGTAACGAGAAAACGAGGTCGTACCTGTTAAAATGTGTCACACTTGTTTATTTTGTGTATTAGTGTGAATGTAGTGTGTTTGCCTCACACCGGTCGTTACATAAATCGACGTCACTACTGGAGTCTGCAGCGTTGTAATATTACCAGTACAACCTACCTGTTAATTCATAGGGGTTGCGAATCCCGAGTGGCGCCAAATTGTTTCTATTAAAACAATTAAAATAGTTAAATTCTAAGATAATACGTGTTATTAGCATGGACAGCTGTGGCGTTTGAATGGTTCCCGCCGCTATACAGGTTGCCGTCTCGACCACTCGTGATGAGCGCTAGTTGTCTATTGAATAAAACTTGCTAACACACATACACTCTACAACGTCCTATGAAATAAAAAGATAGTAATACGTGTGGTACCATGATTCTGGGTGCCAGTTCGGGTTATATCTTCGGTGGTTATTCTGCCTTCTCCCACTGATAAAATTTACATGACGTCGACCGTCGCTTCGATTTGGATTACCCCCGGGTCCCCGGTTGTACTGGTAACTAGGATGATACCGGTTGCCGTAGTAATTATGGTCATTGGGGTGACCATTTGTGCGTTGTTCAGGTTCCGCTCCTCTGTAATTATCATTTGGTCGGTTATTATTATTTGGGCTGTTTCTATTGTTGTTTTGATTCCCTGAATGATGGTTTTGTTGACCTCTGCAGTCACTCACAAATCTATGTTGTTGTATAATAAATGTATATATGAGTACTGACTTTTCAAAACTTGTCTTATCCATCCAAAACCGAAATTTAGATGGCAATGAATTCTTATAGTATATTTAGCGCTCGTTTTGAATATAGCAACCATTTGTTCCAAAACGCGCTGTAAATGGCACAAAAGAAGCGTTGAAGTTTGCTTTCTGTTCCAAAACTCGTCTTATTTCATGAGCCTTCCATTCCAAAACTCGCCTCATCCTCTCAGCCAATCAGAAACTTGATTTCATGAAAAATCAACATGGCGCCCATTGTTGTTTATTTAGTGAACGAGAAGGGTTATGTTTTATTGTCAGTGTTAATAAAATAAAGTTTTAATTGAAATTAAAAGTGTTTTGAGTTAAAATGAGTGAAGAAAGAAATAATACAAGTTATACAAATTTTGCTTGCGGAGAAGGTAGACGGAAAGGTAACAAGGAGAAGTGGAAAAAAACACAAGAAAAGTTACATCGGCACAAACCAAAGGGTATGCCTAGGTACCCAGTTTGTAAACACTCAGGCCCATCTTACAAATGTGTCAAACTATCTATGCTAGATTGCAAACTTTTTCATAAATACTTTTATGAAAATAAAACAAAAATTCTTCAGGATCACTTTCTTTTAAAGTATATTGACATTGAAAAACCCGAACGAGATCGAGCCAGTAAACAGAATGGTAGTAGGAAGAAAGTCGTAATTAAATACAACGTTAAGGTAGCTAGATGTGATACTTTCAAATTACCTGTGTGTCAAGATACGTTTCTCAATATTTTAAATGTTTCAAAAGACAGAGTGCAACGTATTGCACGCAATCATTTTTATACGGGACAGTCACCAATCGAGAAACGTGGTGGTGATACTAGATCACATGCTTTTGAACGTAAAAGATCCAATGTACGAAATTTTCTATCATCTTTAGAAACAAAAGAAACCCATTATTGCAGAGAAAAAATATCACGAAAGTATCTTTCAAGTGATCTTAGTATTGCTAAACTGAGAAACCTGTATAACAAAAACGCTGATGATGAATTAAAAGTAAAAAAAAGTTTCTTTGATCAGATATTTTATCGTGATTTTAATCTAGGTTTTGGAACCCCACAAACTGATGCTTGTTCTCAGTGCCTGTCTTTACAAAATAAGATAAACAGTGAAAATGACGAAGAAAAAAAGAAATTTCTAGTGGCCCAAAAAGAATTCCATGTGAAACGTGCTGACGCATTTTTTAAATTACTTGGCGAGGTAAGAGATGACCTAATGACATTCTCTTACGATTGTCAAAAGAATCTTGTGAACCCCAAAGTTCCAGATCAGGCTGCGTATTACAGCAGACAAATTTATACTTACAATTTTACAATTGTTCAAGGTCATAGTCACTGTCATTTAACTACTGAAAATGTTTTTATTTACACTTGGATGGAAAATCATTTTCATAAAGGTTCTAACGAGATTGCCTCTTGTGTTTATCACAGACTGTTACGTACACATTTTCCTGAAAATGTCAAGACTGTGAGACTCTGTGCAGATGGATGCGGTGGCCAGAATAGAAATTCTACAATGATTGCAATGGTAACTTCCTGGTTAGCTAAAGCTCCATCTCATATTAGTAAAGTAGAACTTATTTTTCCCATTCCTGGTCACTCATTCATTCCGCCAGACAGAGTGTTTGGCAATATTGAAAGAGAATTGCGGAAAAAACGACTATCGTTAATCCACTGGATTACTTGAACATTTTTGAACACCATGGTACTGTTATTAATGTCGGTTGCGAGCCGGTTCCCATTGTTCATGACTGGAAGTCAACTGTTGGCAAAGTGATAAAAGTTCCTAGTCAATGGCACTTCAAATTTTCAAAGGCTAAAAGATTTATACTTCTGAAGAAAGCTTCTTCTGTTCTGCTTCAAGGAGAAGATAGATATTTAAGTGAGATGAGTGTTCCCAAGTCAATTTTAAAGAAGTCTCAGAACATTCAAAACTTTAATCCTGGTGTAATTCCAAAAGGAGTACCTCTTTCGGCAGCAAAAGTGAAAGATGTAAAGAACTTGCTAGAAAAACACTTTGGTGAACAGTGGATAAATAATGAAGATTTAAAATATTTTTTCAACGTTATTAATCAACAAGTGGTTAATGTACAAACAGTTAACCCTGCAGAAGAACAAAGTATTTTCTGTGAACCTGTGATGGATGATGAACTTGAAAATGATGATGTGCTCCCATTTGTTTAACAAAGACTATTATATTCTGAAGTTATTATTTTATTTCTTGTAATATTTTAATGGTTGCGTATTCTAATAACTGGTAAAGTAGGCCTACATCATGATGTCACACTTGTTTAATAAGGATTGCTCTGATTGTATTAATTTTTTAATTGTTTGTTTTGTTTTTAATTGTTAAGGATAGTTTGCTGTTTTCTAAAAGCTATATCCGAATGATATTTTAAATACAATTTTTCTAGAATTACAATAAACTCCAGTTAGTTAGATTAGTGATACAAGAGTTGTGAATAAATTTGTTGGCAGAAAAATTAAATTTTGTGTTTTCTTACAATTTTTTTTCCAAAACTTGTCTTATCCACAGTTTTCTTTTCCAAAACTGGCTATATCCAAACTGCCATTCCAAAACTTGTTATTGGCAGTTTTTAAACTGAAATTACTTAAATTCTATTACTTTGTGAACCTTTTCAATACTGTTTCTGGTTTTAGATTAGTATAAACAATGGCTCTGACAAGTATCACTTAATACAAACAAATGACAAATAAATAATACGTTTTTTTTATCTCCTGTAAAATTTAGTAAAATGGATTAGACAAGTTTTGGAAAGTTGTTACTCATATGTAATGATGCATTCCAGTCAACTATTTTTTGAATTAAGTGGATTATGGATAGCACTTGGTCTTTGATAATTGTCAGTCATTTATCAGTCTGTAATGCAGTAATGTATAATGATTATATATGTAGATGCTCTCACATAACACAGTGATGTATATATATATATATTGTAACGAGAAAACGAGGTCGTACCTGTTAAAATGTGTCACACTTGTTTATTTTGTGTATTAGTGTGAATGTAGTGTGTTTGCCTCACACCGGTCGTTACATAAATCGACGTCACTACTGGAGTCTGCAGCGTTGTCAATATTACCAGTACAACCTACCTGTTAATTCGTAGGGGTTGCGAATCCCGGGTGGCGCCAAATTGTTTCTATTAAAACAATTAAAATAGTTAAATTCTAAGATAATACGTGTTATTAGCATGGACAGCTGTGGCGTTTGAATGGTTCCCACCGCTATACAGGTTGCCGTCTCGACCACTCGTGATGAGCGCTAGTTGTCTATTGAATAAAACTTGCTAACACACATACACTCTACAACGTCCTATGAAATAAAAAGATAATAATACTCGGTACTGTGAGTTTAATACAAATTCAATCATTAATTAATATAACAAAAGGATTATAAATAATTTGATAACAAATAGCTCCGGCTTACAGCATGAAACACAAAAATATCTCAGAGTTGGCAAAATTGATTTTAAAACACTTTCCGTTGCCGATATGGCGTCAGTTCATACAATATATTACTATGTTTAAAATCTGGAGTTCTTTGGATTATGAAATAAGACATAAACGTTGGTTACATTAAAAAAGTACACTACCATACCTTGTACGTACTTGGAAAGTATAATGTGTTTTTACAAATTGTTCGGTAGTGTCGTATTTTTGTTACAACATGATCCTCTTAATTGAGGTTATATTTTGATTAATAAAATGTTTTTTATGTAAGTAAGTTATGCATTAACACCTTTGAAAGAAAATAATATTTGTTCAATAGTGAGAAATTTTATCATTTGGAAAATAATTTAAGTAATTTGGTTTTTTGGGATTAAGGAATTTATTCGATACTTATCAGTTCAGATTGCGTTGATGTGTAGTCATCAACTACACAATAATGGATATTCGGCCAATTTGGATTGGTTTTAAGCTTCCAACGTCTTTTTCAATCTCGTCTTGGGTTTTTTGATAATTAATTTATTTAATTTGGTTCCAGGACATCGTTAATTCTTGGTAGGTCGACATCTATTCGTCTTTGGTCATCTTGGTTCACTTTCGAAACTTGTAGTAACTATTTAAATTAAAATTTCAATCATTCCAATTTTGCGTGCCGCTTACCCACACGTCGTTTTTTCGAGTCTCAATTATTTAATGGAAAATAAGCCCTCAACGGCTCGTTACCATAGTAACAGCAATCCTGGGATTGGTTAATTACTCTTTCAAAGACATTGTTAAGATATTTGAATTTTTATTCAAATTTATTAAGTATTTTCCTAATGGTTTTATTCCTTTATAATTCCTTTGGGGTAATAAATGATATCACTATTATCTTTCTTTCCTTTCAAGGTTTACAATGATACCTCATATTATTAAGGTCATATTCTGTTATACATTAACTTTAGTCTAAATATTTGACATTTGATAAATTACATATCTTTCTTAAATTAAACTTTTATAATAATATTTCTGTTTTAAAATGATTGACATATAATTACTGGCCATTTACTGGTCTTAGATTAGTAAAGTTTCTTGCGAAATTGTTACAATTTACATTTGAGTGTTTCTGACAGTTAGATGTTTTCATAGCTAAGATTAGCCATGATGGTTTTTTGGTGTATCTCTTTTAAATTACATTTTGAATTCAGCCTGATGGGCTTCACTTAGTTATCATATTTGTTCGTGTTTTAACTACTATTCAACATACATTTTCATTACACATATTTTAAAATATAATAATTAGGTGTATGGACTGTAGGTTCCCTTCAGCCATATCCCATTCATAACATTGAACTAAACTTTTCTTTACAAGTTACTATTTATTGTTAGTTCTAATATTGATTCCTTTCTTTTGTTACAATCTAGGGTGATAAACATCATCACTTCTTATAAAATTATGAAAGTTAATTCCCCTTTCAACATGGGGTGTTTTATTCATTGTAGTTTTAATTTTAACAACAAAACTTTATTTCTATTCTACTATACCATGTTAACACAAATTACTTTTGTCTGGGCTTTCTCCCTGGATAACATTACATGCTTCTTTTATTATTATTCGGAATATTATTTATAATTATTTTTAATTATATAAATGTGTACTATGTCACTCCAATCATTGATTGTTCATCACTGTTTTACAAAGTGTTTTCTTACCTATCATTACATTTTTAATGCTTAACATACACTTTCACTATTTTTAGGGTACTTACACTTCACTATGCACTTCACTTTGGTTCACTGTTTGTATAGAGTGTTATTTAATGGGTAATCCCTATCTTTCTCCTATCATTTCTCACTATTTCTTTCTAGCATAATATTTATTATTAATAATATTAGGTTAGTTATTTTTTGTTAAATCTAACCTTCCTAACTGTGTTAGTTATTATTTCTATATTACATTACTTTACAATCGTATTGTCTTTAAAATGGGTACATAGGTTAATTCAATTATAACAATAATATTTGTTTCAACAATAAATAATTATTTGGGGTTTATTCACAGTATTCTATCCTGGAGTATACTATTTTTCCCCAAAGTCTCCCCTTGGGTTTAATCTGTCTCCTCTTCGTTCTTCCTCTTCTTCGTCGTCTTCATCTTCAATAGTCTTCATCTTGATTCGGTTCTCCTCTTCTCATCTGATTTGCTTTCTGTTTAATCGTAGGGATTTGTTCTCTTCCTTGGATTCTTCTTTAGTTCTGGGTTCATATCTTCCTTTGTTAGTTCATAATTGTTTGTTCTATCACCTTTTTTCTTGAGTATGGTTCGTAGTTCCCTTCTTTGTGTTTATGTTGTTGGATCAATCACTTGGGTTGGGTAATATCGTCGTACGTCGTGTCAAAATATTAATTATTAATCATTTTTAAACATTTTATTTTATATGAAGTATTTTTATATTAAGAATTATCTTTTTTATCACTGGTATGGGATTTGGCTTAATTGTATCGTAACAATATATATATATATATATATATATATATATATATATATATTGTAACGTAACGGAGTTGAGGTTCCCGACGTTACATAAAAAACTGTGTAAACATGATTTAAAACAATGCCCAAAGCATGTTATAATTAAATACAAGAGGGCCCATCTCACCTGAAAAATGCAGTAAAGGTACCTAGTAAGGTTACTAAGTAGTAAAATATCAAAAGTGTACCTAAATCTAAAATATGTAATGAGTAGTATGAGATGTAAAACATAAACATTGTGTCTAGTGGGATGAGTTTAATGTGTAGGAGTTGAGTATAGTATACTGTTCAATTAATATTTAATGTGTTATAAAATGTACTTGGTGTTGTTCTGTAGCAGATATAGTGTTTACAGGATAGTTATTTTATGTTTTGTGCATAGTAAGTGTGGAGCTGTTGCTTTAAGGAAGTACTTAGTCATAGGTACTCATTTTATTTATGTTAAAATTGTATTTAAATAACTAAGTATAAGTACATTTATTAGGTATGATATTATGTTAAATGTATTTATTTTAATTGATTAATGAAGATGTTTAAAATAATATTTGTAAACTTGGTCAGGCAGGCAATAAGTGTTAATAAGTTGGCAAGTAGTTCTTGTAATTATGTAAAAAAAACCAATGAAGGGTTCAATTATGAACTAAATAATATAATGAATTGAAACCAGGAAATTAAGATTGATATAAGTGGCCATAAGCCAGTGACTAGTTGTACAGTAGGCCAGGTAAAGAAAAATTAAGTTAAAAACAAAACTAAATTATAACAGGTGTAAGAAAACCAATAGGCCTAAATTTAATATTTGTAAAAGGAAATTAATACCTTTTTAATAAGTCCAGTCAGATGAAATTATAGTAAAATATATATGGTTTAATAAGGCAGATTAAGTGAGAATTTTATGTGATTTGGTGTAATTCCAAGCATGGAGTATTTTATTAAATAAGAGTAGTAATATTTTCTAATTCTGGCTCTAGGATATCACATATTATCCAATGACAGAAAGTAATGGTTGTTAGGGTAACTAAAATGCAAGAAATTTTGTTGATTTCAACATTCGATTGTTATATGCTAATGGGTAAAGTTGAATTAATACAAATCCAGGAAAGAATTTATAAAAAACCTTAACATTCGATTGTTATATGCTATTGAGAACAGTTCAGTAGACAAATTTAAATATAAAATAAAGTAAAAATGAATCAACCTTAATAAATCTAATGTATTAAAGCCAATCCTTTAAAACAAAACTGAGTAATAATTACTGAACTAGATTTCAGGAAATATAATTATACACATCCCATTAATACTTTCTTCTTCAAACTAATTCCATTAAAGATGATGATGAAACCGATTTACAATTAAACCAAGATATTTATTGAATGGACAAGAAGTCTAAATTAATGCCAGTATAAATCAAACATACACAAGGAACCTTTGGTACTGAAGAAATAAACCTCACTTCCAAGAGATTGAAGAAATTGTAATACTACACCAATTCCACTGGGACCGACAACCACGAGGACCGCGAAGAAGAACGAAGAACAGAAGAATTCCTGTTACACTCCGGGACATCACCTTTCCACCTTTATTGATAATCTGGACACATTTTCTGGTCAAAAGTAACCTCATCAGTACGTCTTCATGCAGTTGTAAACAGACACGGCTATCTTGAGAATCGCATTGTACGGTAACACCAGCTTATATTTAATTTTATACATTAAGAATTAATAACAATTTGTAATACTTAGTAACCTTAATTTTGCATTACCTGGCCTTACTAATCGTTAAAAGAATCACACGTACCCTGGGATAAGAGATAAACAAAAATTATATTTAAATTGTATTATACAGTACCAGTCCATTAACAAATCGATTCAGCATTGTACGATCGATATTACGATCAGATAAACTGTAAGGAAGACTGTTGGAAATTAAAAAATAATATAAATAAAGAATCCTTCTTGTATGTAATGATGTTCTGTGTTATTGTAGAATAGGTATTGTATTTTGATGGTGGAGTAATTTACAGATAAAGAAGGTGATTAAACTATCAAGTGAACTAACTAACCTATAAAAACGAGTCAATTACGAATAGCAGCGCTTGCTGCAGACAGCTGGTGGAACGGGAGAGTGCCGAACTAACGTATTTTCTTCGCCACACTTGAATTAATTTAAATAATACGGACCGAATAGGGTTGGAGAGAATTATCGAATTATTAACTAGGATACCTGTAATATCGAGTTATTCTCTGGTAAAACACTTAGTAATTGATTAACACAGGGCTATATTCAACATACGAGTTGCAGCAATAATATAATAAATAATTTTTTTTATTAATATTGAGTTGAAGGAGGTCGCATCTACAACAACATAATAAACATTTTCTTTTAAACAGATCGAATTGGTTAATTTAAATTTTTTAAATTAACTACAAACTGTAACTGTAATTAAATAAGAAATACAACTAATATAGTATATTGATATCAAATTGACGCATACCAACGTGGAGCTTGATTAAACCCAACAACACATTAGAAAAATTAGTTAACAAATTGGCGAACCCAACAGTGGGGCTTTTAAACATCCTCAAAAATAGTTAACAAAGTTACATACTCGTATACACTAGAAAAGTAATCCATTAGTGATAACGTAATCATTTAGTTCTTTACAACACACACACACACACACACACACACACACACACACACACACACACACACACACACACACACACACACACACACACACACACACACACACACACACACACACACACACACACACACACACACACACACACACACACACACACACACACACAACTCAGAATAGTGATGACTATCATATGTAGGCTAATACATTTCAGTGATTGATATTGTTACATACATTCACATGCTACTTAGTGCTTGATCCAGGATATGTAGGGTAAGGGCATCTAATATGGTGATATACGTTATATGGTGATACTTTTGTAACAAATACAACTATATAACGTGACTCTATTTTTAGTTTCTAGTGGCACCAATCAGTGGCGTATGCTGAGTTCGAGACCTGGGCTAGCTCACCTTAGAATTGAAGAAAATGCACTGGAGGGGGTCCCCCTCGTTCATATTTCAAGCTTCTTGAAGTGATGCGTTGTTGTGACACCATGCCAATGCATTCTAACTTATATAATAATGACTGATACTTCAGCAATAATTATGAAATGGCATCACTAGAAAGACAAAAGCAAGCAAAGAACTTCAGTACTTCATTTATTTATTTATAGCATACATTTGTTCCGCAGAAGCCACTAGGGCCGGACGGCGGTAGTGAAACAAATAAAAGATTACAAAAAGCAAGAACTATATCATTACATCATGAGGAAATAATATATAATTATACTGAAGAAAGTTTGACTTACTTCGACGATGGCTCTGTGTAGACTTATTTGAACAAGAACTCCATTCTTCTCTCCTTTTGTGTGAATTTCAGGATTACACTTTCATAAAATGTTTCTTCTGACCACTTTTTCATATTAAGAAGAATGTTTTTCTTAATAGATATAACAGCCAAGTTGCTTAACCGGACTTGTCCTTGTGTGGCTCTGAGGTAAGTCTTAATCCTCTTTAGAGCGGAGAAACTTCTTTCAACAGTTGCAGTTGTAGATGGAAATGTCAATGTTAATTCTGCTAGTTTGTACACTTCACTAAACACTATGTCCAAATTATTGAGTTTCATATAAATAGTAATCTCATTCACTGATTTTTCTTATACTCATCTAGAGTATAAAGCACATTTAGTTCATTTTTGAGGCGAACAATGTCAAAGTATGAACTATATGGTTCTTTAAGTTCTGTCATCAGATTTTGTGGGAAACTTTTACAAAATGTATCAAAATTGTTTGAATCCAATAAAGACACGAATTTAAGATCCTTTTGGGACTCAAACCTGAATTTTATCTGGGACATCACTGTGTCCAGAATTTCGTTAAAAATACGCTGCCATTTGGAACGGTCATCATTTCTCTGTCTTTTGTGTCTTGGTTCATATTCTTTATCTTCATTATCTTCATATTCAGAATTACTTGTAGCTTCTGTCCATACAAGATCAAAATCCTCATCTCTAATTTTCTGCAGAGTATCATAGAATTCATTGACTTTGTTCATGCAGTAAGAAATGTCCAAACATTTTTTTTGCATTATGTCAAAAAGAACATCAGAAATTGCAAATATTTTGCTGAAACTAAGAAGAAGAAATCTAGTGTCGAATTTATGTAAAAAACAAACAAAGCCTGAAGCAGTATTCACTTCTTCACCTGTCCAGTCACCGGGTTCATCTTCTATTGATGAAAAGAACATGATAAGAGGCCTTCTATATTCTTTGACAGTATTTACAAGCCTTGATGAGAAATTCCACCTTGTTGGTGCCACTCTCGGTAGTTTCTTCTCCATAAAGTTTTTTAGAGCAGTTGTGCGGACTGTAGAATGTGAAAAAAAGCTAGGTATTCCTGATAAAGTGATGAAAAACCGTTTACATTCTGCTACCAAATTTGTAGACTTTGACAAAACCAAATTCAGCCTGTGACTACAGCAATGAATAAAAGTTGCTGATGGGTACTTATTTTTCACCAAGGTTTGAAGTCCAGACACATGGCCGGCCATAACAGCTGCTCCATCGAAAGTTTGGGCTATAAGTTTTTTTGAAAATTCTAAATCATCCACAACGTTGGTGACATGTTGGAACAATCCTTGTGCAGTTCGGTCTAAACTGACATCAGTGAAGTGCAAAAATCGTTCCTGACAGTTTCCTTCATTATCGACAAATCGTAAAACTGTTGATAATTGACTTTTATTGGTTACGTCAGTTGTCTCGTCAAGTAATATTGCAACGAATGTTGCATTAGATATTTCTGATTTGATTTTGTCTGTAATTACGCTACCTACTGCGTCAATTAAATCATTTTGTATTACCGGTGACGTTCCTCTAAAAATTGTTGCGGTTTTTAAATGGTTCGCTATTGTTTGCTCATACGTTGATAAAAATTCCAAAAGTTCTATGTACATGCCTTTATTTGTTGAATCGCTAGACTCATTGTGGCCCCTAAATAGACATTCTTGCTTCCCTAGGAATATTACTGCGTCAATCAGTCTTCTTAAAATAATTCTATTTTCCTTTACTTTTTCATTATGTAGACTGTCAGCAATCTTTTTCTGTAAATTAAGGGAATGATCGATTCTTTGAAAACCGAATGTCTGTAACATATTGAATGCTCGTGTATGAGTAAGTGATTTTTTATGTTTATCACAAGCCGTTACCAAATAATTTAAATTACTAAATCCTGTCTTATTCCAAGGAATTGTATCGGTGCAAAAAAGCAAACACGCCCAGCAGTACAATTTATTAGTTGTACTCGATCCAGTTAACCAAGGGTATTTTTTGTAGTTGGCCTCACTAAAACATCTAGTATACTCTCTGTTCTTTTCTTTATGTTCACTTTTAAGTTCTAGAAGGGATGGCTGAGGCCTACCTATCTTTACAATTTGAAGCTTATCCTCATACGGAAGCTGAGCAAATTGTGTCTTTGTCAATAGTTTATTAACTATATCACTCATCTTAATTTATTATTCAAACCGCACAGCACAAAATATCATTCACAAAATTATAACTAATTTTAAAATGAATCACTGCTTTGCGTGCCACACGGCCTACTGTCTCACACTGTTGGCTAGCTCTCCAAGGAGCGAAGCCTAGCCTACGATAAACGTCACTGCCCCCACCAAGTCCCTCACCGTTGTCATAGCAACGCCATTGGATCGTGACGAGGAAAGGCTTCGTAAGTTACTTGCGAAGCCTGAGTAAAGCAAGTTGCAGCGATTCAGGCGCCGTTATATGCGAAGTTGTATTGTCTATAATTAGTAATTACGCTACTACGAAACAGAAGTAAACACGTGAGGGAAACACGTCTGACTTCGATAAAATGAACAATTTTATGCAAATTCCTAATAGATTTTTTTGTGCTTTAATCTTTGGGCTTCGCAGCTAGCCTAGCTAGCCTAGAATATACGCCCCTGGCACCAATAGATAGCGTATGGCTTGCAGTTACTGATTGAATTGTTCAAAGGAACATACGAATCTTGGTTTGAACGTGTAGAAATGTTTTGTTGTGCGTTCCTGCGTTCTGGTTAATGGTTGATGGTGAGATTACAACGTTGTTTTAATTTATTTTTTTTAAATTATTACACGAAGTACTGAAACATTCTTTTCACACCGTTTTATTAAGCAGATTACGTAGATTTTTATGAGTTATTCAATTTGTTGTAGGGACTGAGTGCTTTACGTTAATAACCTTAGAAGTGCAGTAAAAATTTAACCTTTTTTTGTGAATTCTAACCTCTTATTTTTAGGCGTCATTTTTAATTGATTGTTATCATTGTTTTTAGTTATTATTAAGAAAACTATTGCTATTTATAGTTACAATATATTGTTTTGAAGTGGAAAAAAATTTTTTTAGGACGATAATTAATATTTTTTTTTATCACCATATAAGGTTACCGTTTAGTAAGTAACAAATTACATTATTAGAATTTTTGTATTATGGCTCCAAAAATAGACTCTAAGTCTAAAGACAATGATAAATTAAATTTAAGCCTAAACATAGAGAATATAATAGCTCTGATTTAATTCAAGCCCATAAAATGGTAAGAACTGGCACTTCAATTTATAAAGCATCCAAGGAATGCAATGTTCCTTGGTCAACACTTAAACGCTATGTTAAGGAGAATGGTGAAGATAAGCAAATAATAATTAAGAAGCTAGGCAAGCCATATGCTTTAACTTCCGACATGGAAGTAAAGTTTTACAATTTTATCATTACAATGCAGAAGATAGGGTTTGGCTTGACTGTCCGTAAAATTAGACAGCTGGCATATAAACTTGCTGAAAAAGGAGGAAGAGCTCATCATTTTAATGGCCCTGAAGGCAAAAACATTGCCAGCAAAATGTGGTGGTTTCGTTTTAAGTCCTGGTATGGTCTAACCCTGAGCGTTGCAGAAAATCTCTCAGCATACAGAGCTTCTTGTGCCAACCGAGTTCTTTTGAATGACTTTTATGAGAAATTTAAAAGTCTTTCACTAAGGCGTGGCATATTTAACAATGCTTCCAGAATATGGAATGTTGATGAAACTGGTTTGCAGTTTATTATAAACCAGTCCAAAGTTGTGACACAGATAGGGAAGAAATATGTCTATCGAAGACAGTACTCTGAAAAGGGAGAAACACACACTAGTTGGGTGCGCCTGTGCAAATGGTACATGGATACCTCCAATGATAATTTTTAAAGGTGTCAGGTGGAACGACAATCTTGCAACTGACTGTTTACCTAACTGTCAAGTTAAGTTGTCTGTAAAAGGTTGGATAAATTCACAACTATTTGAAGAGTGGTTTGATTTTTTCATAGTTTCCATTCCACCTGAACGGCCAGTAATATTGTTGATGGATTCACATGGATCCCATGTAACCCCTGAGATAATAGAGAAAGCAAGAGTGAATGAAATTTATTTAGTCACTTTTCCTAGCCATACTACTTATCTGCTCCAACCTTTGGATGTTGGAGTTTATAAATCATTAAAATCAAACTGGAGCAGACGATTGAGTAAGTTTATGGACCATAATCCTACTGAGAAACCATCACGCTATAACTTTAATTCTATATTTAACGTTGCCTTTATTGAAAGTTTTTCACATTCAAACATCACTAACGCCTTCAAGGAAACCGGTATTTTACCATTTAATGAAAGTTCGATCCCAGACGAGGCCATTGGTCCATCAACAATCACTGATCAACCTTCAACTGCATCCACACCCGCGACACCTGTTGCTTCTAGACCTACCAATGAAGGAACAGACAATCAACTTCCAAACCAAAATAGTCCTAGGCCTACTTCACCAAACTTAAATGAAATAGACCTATTGGCTATTCCTTCCACATCAGGGTATAGGCCTAAGACTAAGAGGAAAAGATCCAATAATCAGTCTCCAGCAGCAAAAATATTAACGCCGACCATCACAAACGAATCTATGAGGCCTGTGTCAAAATTTGGACGTCCACCGAAGCCTGGAAAGGTGAAAAGTAAACAAAATAAATTAAAAAATGAAAGTGGTGACTGGAAGTGCCAAGCCTGTGGTAAATTGTATTCGGAAGACTTCAAAGAAAAAAATGGGGCGGAGTGGGCACAGTGTTCGTTTTGTTTGTATCCATACCATGAAAAATGTCAGTCTCCGGACTTTGTTGATAATGAAGATGGTGTTTTCATGTGTGATTTGTGCTCAGAACAAGACCAGTAATAACTGTAATTAGATTTTAATTTAATTTTAATAACTTTATTTGTTTATTATGAGAAACTTTACAGAATAGTTTGGCTAAGTTTCTAAGTTAGTGTAAATGATTAATAAAATAGTGAATTTAAATAATGATAAAAAAATTGATTTAAAAAAAAAATAAGCATACATTGAAAAAAATGGGGTAAATGGCTTAAGACATGTTTCAGTGAGTGTATTTATAATATTTTGCTTCGGTTTTCTTCAATTCCATACTTGTCACCATATACGATGACCACTATCACCAAATAAGAGACCCTATCACCATATTACGTATATAAGAGGTAAGTTGATATTTTTAATTTTTTTATATAATCAGGTTACATTACAAATTTCTAAATATCACAGGCATATAGCTAATTGATTAATTAAACTTGCTAAAAAAAATTAACTTTCTGTTATTGTTTTAAAGTATGGTAAAACGAGATTTTGTGAAAATATCACTATATTAGATGACCGTACCGTATATGTATTTCAATATTACTCAGTGGCAATTATTTAATTATACTTTTATTATATTATGTACGAGACTGGACACCAAATAAATTTTGCACTTGTTATTGTTAATAGAGTTTTTTTCATTTGCAGGTCCTGTCATCCATCCAGTGGACATGTTTGAAATTGTAGCTTGGGTCTAGGCACACTTTAGGCTTCCTCTAGGTTCATTACCTAGTTTTAAATATTATGTCTCTCCCCTTAAAAAAAAAATTCATAAAATACTTTATAAAATAAAACGGGGGTTTCAAATGTTAGCAGTTTAGCGTGGTTATGATTCAATGGGTTTATATAATCATATGCATTCAGAATATGTAGTAAATGGTATTTCAGCACTTAATTAATTGAATTTTGGAAGTTATAGAATCTGTGGGGACTTGCATTTATTGATGTTAAATGAAAACTTAGTGTGGCTACAGGCATGTCGGCTGGCGTTAGTACTTGCAAATTATTGTGTCTAAAAAAATGTTTGATCTGAGTCAAAGGTATTTAAAGAAGTTAATTGAAATTTTGAACAGTTTGATTAAGTAAATAATCTTGATGGCATGCTATTTTATATGAAATGAATAGAGATAGATTAAATTTAATATGTGTTAGTATTTAAGCGTAATTATTTTGTGATAGTGAGTGTAAGGTATGTGCTGTAAGGGGTTATAATTGCGAGGTTAATAGTATATTGAGCATGAAATTGATTTAATTAATATTATTCCGACATACACTTGGATCTTAGAAAAATTTTGAACATGATCGGGTGCCGTCAGTACTTGTCTGTTTTTGGTTAGGACTTGTTCTGTTGTAGAGTGAACTTGTCTTTATAGCACCCCTGGTTATGTAGTGACTTGTTTTTTTTTGCTTATTGAGGGCATTCTATTTTGGGTAAATCATGAAGCTAGACGCTCATGTGATGGTGCGATTCAACTTATGGTATTTTGGGTCACATTGATTTATGAATGCGGTTATGGTCCGACCAGATGTCGTGTTGTAATGTGTTGTTGAATCCTTTTGGAATATTGAAAGTTGGGTCACATTGTGACGCACCAATTTCAACATGAATTAATTATGGAATTTGCTGAACAGCATTGACTGGTATTTATTTAGATGTCGTGTACTTCTTTTGGATTTGTGTATTGTGAGTCAGATATATAGTCTTGTGTTGTTTTGTTCTCGTCTGTGGATTTCGAGCAGCTCTCTCTGCCTTTATTATACACCCATCTCGTCGCATCGCTAGAGCACTCTGGAGCCACTTGAATGATCAAGTTCTTCCTGTTTCTTTTCTATTTTGTTATTGTCATCATATTGTTGTGTGTGAATATTGTGCGGTGATGACCAGCTCGGTGAACGTGGATTTGTTTGTGAAGGATGAGCTCAAGTGGGAGGTCCGGTTCCGGGGTCGCAAACCGCAAGACACGGTCGCCTCGTTGAGGAAGCAACTGTGGGAGGCTCTGGCCTCCGGAGAAGCCCAGAGTGGTAGAGTAATACTCACTGATGTCACTGCGGAAGTGGATCTGTGTCAGGAGTAATTCGTTGAACTCAGAGATTTGGCCGAAGGCCTGCAGTCGGTGGCACGAACCTCCACGGCTAGACAAAGGGTGCGCCAGCGATTACAACATGTATTAAGCTGCTTACAGAAATTAGAATCACAGGCTACCACCTCGGAATTAGAGAAAACCATTACTCCACTTAGAGAACAAGTGACGATGGCATTGCGAGAGTTTTCTCTCGGCCAGTACCATCCCGTGGACGCGAATACTGATCCCTCTTCTCTTGAGGCCGTGGACAAATTAGAACTTACAGCGCCGGTTCCTGCCTTCTCAGGGGTGGCTGCCGCAAGCTATCACAAGCTCCCAAACCCGCTGTCCGAGGTCATCCAGTGCCTCCCAGTAGTGGATTGGTGGGATATTGAAAGACTTTTAAGATTTTTTCAGTTAGAGGATTTTCCGGGGATGTCGGGGCGGACCTTGCTCGAGCTCATTTACCCGTACTGCAGGGGATCTATGGCTGAGCGGGTGACCAGCACCCTTCGGGGTGGTGGTAGTATCGACCATTGTCATAGGGAAGTGCTGGACGCTTTCATACCGGGGAGGCTGCGCGAGCAGCTGAGGCAAAAGCATTTTTACAGGGTACAAGCAAATGGGGAGGCCCTCGCACATTTCGTTTCAAGCATTAAGGACGTTGCCAGGATCCTGAGACTGGGGTTGCCCGAGGGCGAAATAATCCAAACTATTCTGGAAGGGGTGACTCCCCAAGAACGGTCACGCTTAGTATTTGCTGAACGTCCCCGGAGCTTTACCTATCTGGACAGGCTATGTGTCCTGTCCAAGACCATTCAATGTAACGATGACACTAGAGGTCACGAGGCTAGGCGTAGTGTGGATCGCCAAGTAGTCGAGCGACGTGTAGGGCAGTCCGGGTCTCAGGGTTCTCGGTCTGCTGCCATTCAAAGTAGTGATGCTCGTGAATCTGTCTGCTTCAGATGTCACAGACCCGGCCACATTGCACGATATTGTCCCGGTACTAGACAGCAACCAGTGCCTTCCCGGAGTGGACACAACCAAAAAAACTTAAATACCCGGGGAAGATAAGTTGGAGGGTGTCTTCCCCATTAGTCATACTGTTTCAGATTTACTTAACCCCAGGCAGGTAGTAGGTCCCGGATCTGCTGGCATCAAGGTCTTGCAAACTGTCTCCAACTATACTTCAGTATGCCTCTTCCTGTTGCTCGAGTTGAAAAGGGGTCAACTCAGAGCTTTAGTTGACACTGGATCAGCCCGATCCATAATTTCATCGAGAGTGTGTGCGGACCTTGAAAAACAGGGCTTTATAAAAGGGTCGGATCAGTCTTCGGTGGTATGCTGGATTGCATCGCAGGAAATTCTCCCCATCTCCCGGGTGGTTTCCTTTAAATTTAAAATCGAAGGTTTTTCATGGGTGTGGCGCTTTTTGGTTTCTCCGGCTCTGGGAGTCGACTGTATCGTGGGTGCCGATTTCATCTCTAAGAGTGGTCTCATATTAGACATTCAAGGGCACCAATGCTATTTCAAGTTCAATTGGGGAGTTGTCATTCCTTTCCTTGGGTACCAGGGAGCTAAGGGAGGTATCTAAGAGGTAGAGTGTCCTGATTCAGCAAGAGACCATCTCATTCCTTCCCAGAAGTATGCCTTACATCAGCTGTGTGAGCAATTCCCTACAGTGTTAACTCCTACCCTGGGGCTCACACACCTTTTGGAGTATAAAATCCGCCTAACTGACTCCACCATAGTACGTTCACACCCATACAAGTTCGCTCCTCCAAAAATGGCTGTTCTAAGAGAGAAGGTTCAAGAATTGCTTGAGCAAGGGGTAATTGAGCCTTCTAATTCTAGTTATGCTAGTCCAGCGTTTCTGATGCCCAAGCCTGGGGGTAAACATCGTATAGTAATTGATTACCGAAAATTAAATGCGAATATAGAAGTGGATTCCGTTCCCCTTCCGGACTTACATTCTGCATTCGATTGGTTCAGTGAGGCCAGATACTTCACCGTCATTGACCTCAATGCGGCCTATCATCAGATACCTCTGTCTAAAGAAATCAGACCCTACACGGCGTTCTGCATGCTGTGGAATCTTTACCAGTACACTAGGGTACCAATGGGCCTGGCAGTGGGGGCCCAAACCCTCACGCAGCTTCTTGACACAGTCTTTCATGATGTCAAGTTCAAATTTATTTTTAATGACTTGGATGACTTATTGGTGTATAGTAAAACTTATGAAGAACATTTGTGTCATCTGAAAGAGGTAATGTGTCGGTTGAGGAGTGCTGGTCTCACTGTCAATCTGGAAAAGGTCAACTTTGCTCAACAAAGTATTTCGTTTTTGGGGCATCTTGTCTCACACAGGGGTGTTACGGTTGACCCGGAGAGGACGCAAGGCATCCGAGATTTTCCTCCTCCTAGGGATGCGAAGGGTATTGCCAGGTTTGTTGGCATGGTGAATTTCTATCGCAGGTTCATCCCTAATGCCGCGGAGATCGCCGCTCCCTTAAATGAACTAAGAAAAAAGGGAACCAAATTCGTATGGGGTGAGAGGCAACAGAAGGCCTTTGATACCCTCAAGGAGGCAATCATCTCCCCGCCTGTGTTGCGGATGCCTGACTTTTCGAAACCATTCATCTTACAAACGGACGCGAGTTCTGTTGCGCTCGGGGCGGTTCTGTCCCAGGTTGTTGATGGTGCTAGGCAGCCAGTGGCGTTTATATCCAGGACATTGACCCAACAAGAAAGGAAGTCATCATTGTATGAACTAATGAACTAGAGTGTCTAGCTGTCGTGTACGCTCTAGATAACTTCAGGCGTTTCTTGGAACATGCTGAGTTCCTGCTCGAGACCGACAATCAGGCTCTCTCTTGGCTTCTTGCTCATCCCCGGCAACTGGGTAAAATAGGAAGATGGTGGTCAAAATCTCATCCTTCAAATTCAAAGTGCAACACATTAGGGGAACTCAAAATGTGATTGCAGATGCTTTGTCACGCATGTTCTCCCAACCCAGTGAAGCCCACTCTGAGCAACCCTGTTCTGTTCTATTGAACTTTCCTTTGGCTTTCACTGATGTGTTACCCCATCAGTTAAATGATGAAGAGTTGGGTCCGATCATCCAAAATCTAAAAGAGGGTAATGTACAGGCCCCATATTTCTTGTCCAAGGGTGTCCTGTGCTGCAGAGAAAGAAAAGAACGTGCCCTGAAGATTGTGCTGCCTAGCAAGCTCGTGCCCAAGGTCTCCAGTTACGATCATGATTCCCCAGTAGGTGGACATAAGGGAATTTCGAAGACCATTTCCAGTATTAGGAGACATTTTATCTGGAAGGGCATGGATAGGGACATAGCTATCGTGTGAAAGCATGTCATCTCTGTGGCTTGAGTAAGGCTGCACAAAACACCGAATTGGGTTTATTGTCATCAGACGTGGCGAGCAAACCAATGGAGAAGTTATTCATCGACTACGTGGGACCTTTCCCTCGTAGCAAGTCAGGTAATGCCTACCTGCTTGTTTGTGTGGATGCTTTTTCTAAGTTTGTCTGGCTACTGCCCTTACGACAGGCAAATGCTCGATTGACCATCCTTGCGCTACAGACCCATGTTTTTCAGCATTTCGGTCTTCCGGCCACCATTGTCTCAGACAATGGACCACAGTTTATCTCAGGTGATTTCCGGCGAATGTGTTTCGCTAACGGCATCAAACATGTGACCACTTCCCCCTACTACCCTCAGCCATCCCACGCGGAGAGATTTAACCGGAATATCCGTTCAGTACTTATCGCCTATCATGCTGAACAACAGAATTGTTGGGATCAAAATCTAAAGTGGTTACAATTGGCATTTAATACGGCTTTACACGAGAGTCATAAGGCCGTACCATTTGAGGTTATGTTTGGTTTTTTGCTGACACTTCCCTTGGCCAACTTGTGGAACATTGAGGATCTTCTACCTAGTGATCCGGACTTTAAGACGGTGGATAGATGGAAGGAGGCCCGGAAGAATTTACTTCGTGCGCACGAGCGCATCCGTAGTTGCTACAATCAGGGGCGAATTCCGAACCCTTTTAAGGTTGGAGATCTGGTCTACTGCCAGAGCCACCCGATCAGCTCAGCCATAGACAGAAGGGCCGCTAAACTGTGTTATCGTTGGTCGGGACCATACCGCATTCTACGGTTTGTATCGCCAGTTACGGTAAAATTTGGTGATCCCGGTGGGGATGTTGAGAGGATGACCACTCACATCTCGAAACTAAAGTTTTGCCATAGGGCATAGGTGTGAGTGGTGGCAAAGGGGTTCGTCCCGTGGTGAGTGTTGTTTGGGTCCTGGGTCTCAGTTGTTGGAGTTTAGGAGGCCTTGGGAGGTCAGTACCCAGAGCAGGTACCTGCTATTCTTGTCTTTCTTCTTTTCTTCTTCTGTTTCTTATCTCTGCATGCGGACCAGAGCCCGGCGAACATGCAGGACGCACACTTACACATATACTCATTCAGGCACACATACAGGTATACCCTACGCTTCTTCCTTCTGCTTCTTTCGTTTTCCCTGTGTCAGTGACCCACCAAGAGAGGATAGATGTGTAGAGTTTTCCTGGGAGTCCCAAAAACTATCGTTGTAGATGATTAGGTTTTCTTGGGGCAACCAGGTTGCCCTTTTGGGGTGAGGGTGTGCCGTACTTCGTTCGGCGCAAGGTTAACACGCTAAGCTCGGTTGCATGGGCGTGTATCATTTTTTTTTTAAACTCGCGCGTTCTCGCCGTCGTTCAATGCTAATGTGTTGCGCGTCATCGCTGTGTGTAGTTGACTCGTTTGTTAGAAGCGGTGACGAATATTTGGTTTGCCTGGCCAGCTGTTGTATGCCGTAACCTGCAAAAAGCGAAGTTTCGTGGGTGAAAATTGCGATGTGATCTTCCTCATTTGTGTTCTGAACCTCGCCGAGGAAATTTCTCTGGTCTCGATTGATGGCATCCGATATATTCTGCCTGGTTGAAACCTCTGCTATGGCAAGATAAATTAAAGCCAGCTCCAGGTATGCATTTAGTCTTTATAATAGCTCAACTATATTAACCTCAAAACATTTTGTGTTACATGTTTTCTTAATAAAAGGTAACCTGTGTGTGTGTGAGTTGTTAGGCATGAATTAGTGTACAATTGAATTAAATTACACTTGAATTAAATGTAACTTATTAACTCGATTAAATCAATTTAAAACTATCTTACACTCAGCTACCCTTTCAGTGTTTGTAAATGAGAACAGCCCAGTGATAAAAAGGAATTATAAAAACCAGATTTATAGATTTATAAAACGAAATAATGCACATCTTGTGGTCAGAGCAAATTGTTAATAAACTAATAGTTTGTGAAAAGGTTCTGGTACCCTGCTAAATATTAAAGTGTGTTTTCTCCATAATATTATAATTGTGGCGTGCGTGCGAGCTGTGATTATGTTCTGTCCTTTATGACACCCTATACAGCAAATTGCCTGTCTTAGGTGCTCGACCAATGGCGAGATGGGTGTCGGGGTTGGCCGAAGATCTGCCAACCCCTTGTGCAGAGAAGCTACATGAGCCGTGAGACACCGTCAGTCGGGACACAGACACACACACACACACACTTAGAGAAATTCTGCCCCCAGAAGTTATCAGTTCCAGCTACTGCTCATCTTAGTCACATGGCCACTTAGTTACATTGGACAATCCAGGTGTGATGTTTCTATGTTTAATTTACCAATATCATCTACCACAATACGGTGTATCTGCAGACGCTCTCGGAAACAGACTTATAAAACCCACCTTTAACTTGCACAAGATCTGCAAACACACATGTTAAGTTTCGTGCCTGCATGTTCTGACACTGTATACAACTAAGCACCTTATATAATATTTCACAACATTCTTATACTATGTAAGGGAATTTGCACATACACATGTACCTAGATGAACAGCTCTAAGTTTTCCCTTTTTTTTGTGTTCTATGTATCTGAGCGTTGGTTATGTCCTGCTTAATCACGTCCTTCCATGTGGGTATAATTCAGGACTGGGGATGTCTGACTTTTGTTCAATTATTGAGGCTTTAACAATAATTATGGCTTAATTCTCTGAGTTATTGATTCAGAATTGTTGAATGAAGTATGAAATTATAAATTTTAAGTTGTCTTGTTATGTTGGGGGCAAATCAGTTGCTTATGGTTATAGGTATGAATGTTCACCTCAGATGTGACACTAACTGTGTGAATTGTAAGCTTGGTATTGTTTGTAATATATATATTATGTGATGGGTTATTGCGAGAGGGTTGGGGCAGGAATTGGGTGTGTGTTATATGTATTAAGTACGTGTTTATTTGTAATTTTCAAAAGGGGGAATATAATATAATATTAATGATGTTATAGCACATGTGCTGAAATAATTGTCGACAGAGCTAGCAAATCTAACATTAAATATTAAATATAAATAGCAACATCAAATATCAGATATCAATATCATTCTTTGAGTTGCATTCATTCTTTTTTACAAGCCACTGAATTAAGCAGTCACTCATAAATCTATGTTGTTGTATAATAAATGTATATATGTATTGATGCATTCCAGTCAACTATATTTTGAATTAAGTGGATTATGGATAGCACTTGGTCTTTGATAATTGTCAATCATTTATCAGTCTGTAATGGAGTAGTGTATAATGATTATATATGTAGATGCTCTCACATAACACAGTGATGTATAATTAAGATATATATATATATATATATATATATATATATTGTAACGTTACATAACCCTTGCCCAAATATGATAACACAATCACCATCGTTAAAACCAGTAATCACCCCATCCATAAAAGTCAGCAATGGATATTATGTACCAAGTTATAAAAAACTTTGTACTACAAAACACTGTAAACAATAATAATGAAAGTGCAGTGTAAAAAGTGAAATATAGTGTATTTAGTGAAAGTGTAAACTTTTAAAAAAGAGCATCTCGCAGATTGGTACTGTAGATGAAAAAAACAATTAATATTGTAGCAGTGGACTATATTGCTGCTGACAATTTTTGTATTTTTTGTATTCTGTATAATTTTGTATTGTGTAGGCCACAAAGGTCTTGTACCTAGGAATAATCTTTGTGTTTAATATAATGATTTTGTTTAAATATAAGATAACCCAGGGTTAGATATAAAATAATACTATGTTAGCAAGATGGCATAGGAAAAATAGTCTAGAGTAAGGATACATTCAGTAAATGATAAATCATAAATAAATCAAATTAAAAGAGATTAAAATATAAAATACCCATGTACAAGCTTAAGGAAAAATATAAAGAAAAACCTTAAATAAATTAAATTGGATTATAAATAAAACCTAAAAAGGATTATTTTTATAAAAAGAAGAAATAAATTTATAATAATTAATAATAGCCTATATACTAAAAAGTATATAGATTCACCAATAAAAGCCATAAAAATTCTTGGTTACTAACAGTAACCAACTAACAAGATTGGAATTAATTGTTAAAACAATTTGGAAGTGAACGTTTTGAAAAAGTGTAATGCCTATAAAATTCTGAGAAATTAACAAATACCATTTGGAATAAGTAGTGCAAAATTAATAAAATTGACAAGTGATGTCCACTACATATTGGAACTCCTTCGAATAGAACCATTCACGCCCTTAATTTGATGAAACTTTGAAAAATCAACCTCCGAGATCCAGGCCTAGTCCACAGAACGTCGACATTTTGGTGAGATCGGTACCAAGTAAAATTTAACTAAATTACATCTCAACTATAACTTCATAACACTAGAAACAGCACCATATCTTTAAACACTTCAGGAAAAGAGGTGAAAACAAACTTTATTATTTTAGTTAACCAAAAAACCAGCAGAACGGATTCCTGTGAATTTCTTGCCGCCATTAAATAAATTTCGTGTTTTTAGTGAAGAAACGTAATCTGCGCTCTGGCGGATAACCAAGGAACTACATAATCTAAATACTACAAATTATAATAAATTAATTTATGTAAAGCTTGGTATTAATCAATATTCATTTCTGACCATCTCATAGTACAAAGAACTAAAAAATAACCCTGGGAAATTAATAAATTGTTTCTTTATTGTTATTGAAATAAAAATAAAAATATTTGTTATACATTATATGTTTAAAAAATAAGATCGAACTAATGTTGTGTTGTCAGTAAGAATCGATTATACCTTTCTGTTTTGGGAGAAGATAAAACAAAAATTTGCTAAATAAATCCAATGAATACTTTGTACTTTGTTGTTTGAATAAAAATGTGTATTATTTTTAGTAGAGGGTAGTTCGTTACAGATTGTCTGGAGACAGAGAAGAGAACGGACAACCAGAAAATAATACATACCATTTGGGGTTAAATTAACCTCAAATGTGTTTGTAAATGTCACAGTCAGCTGGTCTCATGAGCGGAGAAATTTAAATTAATTAATCGTATGCTAAGAGAGTAATTCTCTTTGCACTCTCTCTCCTAACTATGGTCAAACAACGGTATTGATTTCACCCAAATAAAATCTAAGGGAAATAATTGCATAATCACACACACTCGATTTTTGGAAACATTGAACATAAATTATAACAAATTCTGTGACTCTCATTAAAGCGAGATTTTCGAAGAGCATAAATAGACGAGATAAGATCAAACGATACTATTTGACTCGGAGAGAGATTACCCGCGAGACGTTACAAGTTGGCAAACCCAACAGTGGGGCTAATAAAACATTATTTCATTAAATAATTACAGTGACGATCGCAAGGGTGACGATAAGATCGATTGACTCGGAGAAACCCACGAGAAGTTACAACACACACACACACACACACACACACACATAACTCAGAATAGTGATGACTATCATATGTAGGCTAATACATTTCAGTGATTGATATTGTTACATACATTCACATGCTACTTAGTGCTTGATCCAGGATATGTATATGTATTTCAATATTACTCAGTGGCAATTATTTAATTATACTTTTATTATATTATGTACGAGACTGGACACCAAATAAATTTTGCACTTGTTATTGTTAATAGAGTTTTTTTCATTTGCAAGTCCTGTCATCCATCCAGTGGACATGTCTGAAATTGTAGCTTGGATCTAGGCACACTTTAGGCTTCCTCTAGGTTCATTACCTAGTTTTAAATATTATGTCTCTCCCCTTAAAAAAAAAATTCATAAATACTTTATAAAATAAAAGGGGATTTCAGAAATAACGTACAGTACCTGTTTATGTGATGTTTACTAAAAAAATTCGATTCAGTTTTATACTGTAGTACATAACTTACGTACAAAACAAAACTTAAATACAGTACTTAAATACAAAACACTCTATTTTCACTGCACAGTACGTATTCTAGCAAGCCTGCAGCTTCTTAAAAAAATCACTAACTTTTTTCTGCGTGTATTTTGTTTTTAGCTGTTTCCTCACAAAATCCTGTTTCATTTCACTTAAAACAAAAAAAATATGTGCTTAAGTCAGAGTTTGCAGGCATTTCTACGAACTTCTACAAGGATTGTACGTTTTTTATTGCATCACTTATTTTAACTTTCTCACTTTCTTCGTGATCATTTTCTTCCTCATCGTCATCATCATCGCCATTTTGATCGTCTGTCATCAGTCCCTTAGTTTGGCGGTCTTCTATAGTAGCAGCTATTTCTTCTTCCGACTGCACAACGTACCCTACCTCACCAGCATCTTCATCCAGCCACTCTCGAATATTTTCTGTGTTTGTCTCAAGTTCTCCTGCATTTTCTAAAATATTTCTGTAATCATCTTCTTCAATTCCATTAAAATCCTCTTCTTCATTATCTTCAGGGTTAAGAAGTTTTTTCCAAGAATTAGCAATCATCGTGGCTTTCACCTCCTTCCAACTTGAAGCCCAGTTAAATAAAGCATATTTTATGTTGTAATTTTTCATATTGATTAAAGTCTGTTCACCTAAACTGGTACTGCAACCCTCTTCATCTTCAAAAAATACGAGACAGTCTTGTAGCTGTTTCTTTCTGTACAGCCGTTTGCAACTATAGATTACTCCTTGGTCCATTGGTTGTATTAGTGCAGATGTATTAGGAGGCATGAACAGACATTTTATTTTTTCATTACCACTTCATAAAATGTCCTCTGTAAGATGTACTGGAGCATTGTCCAATAACAACACTGCTTTAACTTCTTCCCTAGCAACATTTTTTTCTTCCCTCTGAAATGTTGTGACTGATGGAATAAAATTGTTATGAAACCAAGAACTGAAAATTTCACAGCTGAACCACGCGTTTCTGTGAGCTTTATAAATCACAGGAAGATCAGTCTTGTTTATGTTCTTCATTACTCTTGGGTTTTTAGATTTTCCTACAACGACAGATTTTAATTTATGCGTACCATCGGAATTGGCACACAGTAATGCAGGCAGCCTCATTTTATTTATTTTATGTCCAGGTGTATGGGTTTCTTTTTTACTCGATTGTGTATTTTTTGGCATTGCCTTCCAAAACAATCCCGTCTCATCAGCATTGTAGATTTGCCATGGTTCAAGTTCATTATCATTAATAATCTTTTGTAATTTATCCTTATATGGTTGAACAGCTTCATGATCTGCACTTAAAAGTTCTCCACAAATCGATCGGTTTGCTATGCCATGTCGATTTCTAAATCTAAACAACCACCCTGTACTTGCTTTAAAATCTTGGTTTTGAAATCGAGTAGCAAAACCTTCAGCAGCAGTCTGCAATTCTATCCCACGGATCGGTACACCAGCAGCTCGTTGTTTATACCACGTCCAAACAGCTTCTTCAATGTCAGATGTTTTGGCAGGAGTCATCTGTTTTCGCTTAATTTCACTGGCACTATCAAAGTCTCTATTCAATGAAAAATTTGTAATTGTTGATCTGCTATTTTTAATATCGTAAAATGTCGATTTACGATACCGATATCGTGTAAAACACTCTGAACCGAATCACCTTTGTCAATACAATTTAAAACTTGTATCTTTTGTTCTATTGTGAGCGATTCATACGAACTACGTTTACTCATTTTTGAACACAGTAAAAGGTAGGAACACTACGGAGTCAAAACGTAAAGTGACTGGCTATGGGACGAATGTTCACAATGATGACAAATGTGAAAGTCTGTATGAGTCATATCTGTTATTATGAATTGTACATTACTGTTCAGAATTCCCAGGAAATGTATACGACACTGCTTTTTGTTATCGCTGACCTACCAATTAATAATCCCAGTTCATGGAAATACACTATGTACAGTATTTCCGGCCTTTCTCTTCTCAGGTAGGCTAAATATACATTTGATTTTGAATTTTTACATAATATATGTACGTTGTCACCGGACAAAAGGCTTGCCGCATTACAAATGGCGCCAATTGTACACTCTAGTGTTTTTGGTGGCCCTAAAAAGGACCTGGTGCCGAGAAAGCTGATGTTGGTCGTGCCGCGCTGAGATATTCGGCAGCTGCGCCCGCTGTTCATGGCGTACTGCAGTCCTCCTCTTCTTTCGGCATCGGTTGTAGAGTCGGCTGCCGGCCCAGCGACGTCCTATCGCTGGCGTGGAACTGGAGGGCAAAGACGCAAGAACGCCGGTTCTATTCTTCGGCCTTTCCTTCCGGCATACTCCGCGTCGATGTCGTCCGAGAGAGGAGTGGAGATGAAGTGCGTCCAATGGCATGGCGATGAAGAGTGCCCCAAAATTTTCTGCCGGCCCGGGTTTTATGCACTAACCGGGATCGCTGATTGGCTCGCTCCAAGCACGTAGTTGGTCACATCTCAGCTGCTTATCCCTGATTGGCTCACTGTGTCTGCCGCTGGTAACGGAGAGCAGATGTTCGCATACCGATGCCGTCACAATGTATAAATTACAGTACTGAGAACCCCAGTCCGAATTATAGAAATTCCGAATTAGTGAAGTCCGAATTAGCGAAGTTTCACTGTACGTATATATAATTTGATTAAGAAGAATGTATAGAATATGCGTATAACAAAAAAAAAGTACTTAAACAAAAAGCACAAAATTGAATAAAAAGTATAAGAATAATAATTTTAAAAGAATTTGAAAAATTGAGTAAAGAGGTATAAGAATAATTTTTCATTGAAGGGTTAGTGAGGATCGGTAAAAAATAACACAAATTTTAACTTATTTGTGTCGACGTTTCAACAGTGTTTATTGTCATCATCAGGACCTGTGTATGAAAGAAATTGCAAACACAACAGAACAATTATTTGGGTGAACGTGTTTGTGTATGTGAGTGTGCATGCGCACACGCGTGTGCGTGCGTATGTATGTACCATTGTATATATAAAGGAGTTGAGATAATTTGTTTACATCTTCAAATGTTTTCTTTAAGAAAATGAGAAAATTATAATATCACAGAACTTAATTTATACATTATTACAATTTAATATTACAATGTACACGTGGTACTTTCATTTCCTTCAAAAGTCAAATAATGTACAAGCGTTATCTGGTTCTGTTTTATAAATAGGGCGGTTGGTCTGGGAAAATTTACAGTTGTGTGTTTGGCGTCAGCAACAATTGTAAGTGCCTCACTGATCTTATTATTTAGTGTCAGCTAGGTAAACATATAGCAATTCTTATAGACACATATTCTGATTAGTTTTAAACTCAGTACAGTGGTCATCTGGGTTCTGCATAATTTACACTTAGGTGACAAAAAAGAATAGAATATATTTGTGTTATACTTAAGCATTGATGCTCGAGTGTGTAGTTGTGTTTGTGTGTATTGTGCGAGTGTGTGTGTGCGCACTGGCATATGTGATACAGCAAAATCTTATTTTATCGGGCGACGGTGCCCGACAGGCCAGCGCGGATGGTGGAAGCCGCACATGCACACGCACCGGCATTTGTGATACAGCAAAATCTTATTTTATCAGGCGACAGCCAGCGATATCTCTATCTCTCTTCCTCTCACACATTTAAGCTAAGATTTAAAAAAAATTGCAATATCTTTTCAACCAAATAATTTAGAGAAATCAAAATTACATTGTGTGCACTCTACACTACAGTCCGGATATGTATGCAAAATTTTATAACATTCGGTTGAGTAGTTTCAGAGGAGTTCGCAGTCTAAGTTGTGCATCGAGTCATGGAACTTTTCGCTACGCTCATCAGGCTCCGCCCCAAAATTGCCGTTATTAATGGCTGAAATTAATTACTTTTATTAAAATATTTTTCTGTGTTGAAAAACAATCATAATTATTGTAAATGTTTCATTTATTATTTTTGAATGTCTCAATAAATTGAGTTGCTCCTGCATCGTCAGGGCCTTCTCATATTTCTGTTTGTAGCAGGTTTATTGGTGCTTGACATTTTTACACGTCTGCTGTCAGTTATTCTGTGAATGTGCTTATTCCATTCTTCTCTCCTGTTATACACTCTCCCGCTATTACACATGCCACATGATCACTTTTTCTATCCTGGTCATCCTCTTCTATCCGTCAGCTGTTGAGGTTTTCGAGAGACCTCTCCATCTCGTCTGTCCAGTGCCAAAACTTTGGCATGGGGCCAGACTGCTCCTCTGCCTTCTACACTCTTCTTGATGTTGTCCTCCCATTTCATTCTGGGCTGTCCACTTCCTCTTCTGGCTTCTGATTTTTCTCCCATGCTCGTCTCAGGTATCCTTCCTCATTCATCCTATAGAAGTGGCCAAATCAACGCAGTTGCAAGCTTTCAGTTTTATCATTTAAACAGAATATCTTCAAATTCTGGTAAAGTTTCTACCCTATCACTATGAGTTTTCTTCTCAATTCTCCTCGGGAATCTCACCTTCATTGCGTGTATTCTCTTTTTATGTCTGTCATTCAGAATCCATGATTTGCAAGTGTACGTGTTGGAGCATATACAGATGTGTATACTGCCAGTTTGGTTTTCTGTGACACTTCGCTTTTTCCCAGAAACTTCCTGTTGACAGCACTGTAAAGCTTGCTTGCAGTGAGATCTTCATGTCTAACTCTGACTCAATTCTGCCATCCTCACTGAAAATGGCACCTAAATATTTGAATGTGGCCACTTGTTCAGTTTTCGTATTGTTGATTACTATTTTGCGTTGTCTTGCTTGTCTACTAATTATCATTGTCTTTGTCTTTGTGGGGCTAATAATCGTATTCTTCTTCCTCACCGTTTCATCCCATATATTTATGTTATGCTGCAGATTCTGTCCTACACTGGCAATCAGAACAATATCATTGGCAAAAGCAAGATCTGCGAAATACACTGGTTGTAGCCTCCAGTTGCCTACCTTAAACTTCCTACTTCTTTGTTGACTCTCCTTGATAGTAGCATCCATCAATACAATAAAAAGTTAAATTGATATGCTTTCAATATCAATCCATATTTTCCATGTTATCAATATTATCCCCTTGTCTCACTCCAGCTGAGGTGCTAAACTCACTTGATGTTTTGTTTGATAGAGTTGTGGCAGTTCTTGTAAAAACTTCGATTAGCTTTGATAAGCCCAGCTCCAACATTATAAGTTTCTAGTGTTTGCCATATTTTCTCCCAGGGCACTCGATTGGATGCTTTTTCAAAATCAAGAAAAGCAAGATGAACTTCCTTCCCAATTTCAAAATTTTTTTGACAGTTGTCTCAGAGTGATTTTGTGTGCTTCTTCCAGGTCGAAAACCACACTGGTTTTCTGCCAGATCCTGTTTTAATTGCTGCCTTAATCTAGTATGTAGGATTCTTGAACAAACTTTACCCAGGACACTCAAAAGTGAAATTCCTCTATGGTTCTGATATTCCCTCTTGTCTCCTTTTGTGAAAATTAGTAGAATAACAGTTACTTCCTAGTCTTTAGGGATTCTCTTTTCCTTCCATGCCTCATTTATAATCTTATACAGAAACTCTTCACCACTACTGCCCATTGATTTCACCATCTGGAGAGATGCTGTTGTGTCCTGCAGTCTTTCCATTTTTCTATTTCTTTATAGCCTCTTTTATTTCTATTAAGGTTATTTAATAATTCTCAATAAAATTTTGCTCTTCTTGGTTTTCTTCCACAGCATTTAAGTTTCCCTCTAAAAGGTCTTGAAAATTCTCTTTACAGCACTCCATGATTTCCTCTTTCTTCTGCAATAAATTGTCATGTTTGTCTTGATGAACTTTATAGGGCACTCATTTTTCTTCCTTATATTCTTCAGCACGTGATAAAAGAGGTTTACATTTTCACTGTAGTTGCTTTCAATGAAATGTCCAAAATCTTCCCAGGTCTTCTTCTTTGCTACCGTAACAGCAATAGGAGGCAATGTTTCCATTTAGACCTTTTTGATAATTGTATAATTGTAGTGTTTTATGTACTGGTTAATCTCTTCTGTCCATATGTATTATTAGTATAGTAGTACTGAAAGCTAAAAGCATGCGCGCAGAAAGAAGACTACATATGGTGAGACCACTTTGGAATTTTGAGTGGTAGGAGGGACTGAAGAATCAGATGATATGAAAATCTCATCAAAGAAATTATTGCCAATATATGGTTTTCATTGTAGTTTTGTTGTTAATTTCAAATGTTGGTGATATTCCCATCTTGATTTTGCTATTAGTATATCTATTTATTATTAATTATATAATTATTTTAGAATAATTCATTTTGATTGTTATTTAATTTAGTAGTTAATTTACTTGTATCATTACATTAAATTTGTCATTACACATCTTCATAAGCATTTACATTATTGTTTGTTAATACTACTTTTGTTGTTCAAACGTTTACTTCTTGCTCAACAGAGAAAATTACAAATTATTAATATGCAAGCATGAGAAATAATTTTTAATCTTTTACAGTTTATTGAGAGAAGAAACGGTTGAAGGAATAAAGATTCAAAATAAAAATGTTTTAGAACATGTTACCGCAGCAACTTGCACAGTATTGTGTATCACATAAGAGGGAGAAAAATTATGACAGTGTAAGAAATCAGAAAAGACCAAATCTCAAATTAGTCCAAACAGAAGCGTGAATGATTTATTTGTATTATTTGTTGTACTGTTGCTTCACATTACTCAAAAGAGGCATTCAACGGAAAGCCCACTGCTGCCCATAATTAGAGGAAACGTAAACTTCAGCAGCCAAATTAGTTCCCATCAAATTCTTGAAAAAAAAGAAAGAAATTGGGTAAGGTAGGCGTGTTACAGTAAACCCAATTTAACTGGAATAAATGTATGTTTATTCATAAGTAAAGATATATTTTACTTTTAATATGTTAATATGACTTGTCACAGTAAATTAAGAACTCAGGAAGTAAACCTGACAGTACCTATTAACTTTTCTATTAAGAAAGAAACTCTGTGAAAGCGTTTAGGGTTTTGACCTCACTGCTTGTCTTTTAGCTGGCTTGATTTTTTGAAAGCCAGAAGGTAGCATGGTGAAGCTTTAAAAATATCTTTTCATTAAATGCCACAGCAATGTTTGATGTATCATGATTTTTAAGAATTTTATAAAGCATAGTTTTAGGTATCCATAACTTGAGTAGTCCAATTGCAAAACTTGTTATGTCCATAAAAACAAAATTTTCAGAAACGGCAAAAACTGTGGTTCTTTTAGTATGTTAACACATGACTTGAATTTTTCTGTGAAAATAGGTAAAATTACTCTGCATATGGCTTCTTAATGGAAACAAAATCGAGTTAGTCCTTTGGTAGAAAATAAAAAAAAAAGTTTCGTCATAACGAATTTCACAGCTGTTTACGATGTAACATGTTTCGATTCAGTTTTAATTTTACTTCCATATTCCTTAAGGAATGGAAGTATGGTGATGGCAAAAAAAAATCGTGTTCGAGATTATTGCAGATTCTGATTGTACTACACTCAAAACATGAAAAAAGTCGTTTTCCGAAAAGTGTCTGTGTGTGTGTCTGTGTGTCTGTCTGTCTGTCTGTGTGTAGATTTTTTTTCTATGGCAAACGATAACTGCCGCAAATTCAAACAATCAAATAATTTTTTGCATACAGCCCTGATTTGTAGAGTACTCACGACCTATTGTTTTTGGTGAAGATCGGTTGAGGGAAAGGGGTAGTTTACCTGCAACAGTTTTTTTTTATCAAGGGAAATTTTTTTTTTTTGGCAAACGATAACAGCCGCAAATTCAAACAGAATCAAATAATGTTTCGCATACAGCCCTGAATTGTAGAGTTCTCAAGACCTATTGTTTTTGGTGAAGATCGGCTAAGGGAAAGGGGTAGTTTACCTGTAACGTTTTATGTTTTAACAAGGGTATTTCCTATGGCAAACGATAACAGCCGCAAATTCAAACAGAATCAAAAGATTATTTGCATACAGCCCTAAATTGTAGAGTTCTCAAGACCTATTGTTTTTGGTGAAGATTGGTTAAGGGAAAGGGGTAGTTTACCTACGTTTTTTTAACAAGGGTATTTTCTATGGCAAACGATAACAGCCACAAATTCAAACAGAATCAAATAATTTTCTGCATACAGCCCTGATTTGTAGAGTACTCAAGACCTATTGTTTTTGGTGAAGATCGGTTTAGGGGAAGGGGTAGTTTACCTGCAACGTTTTTTATCAAGCGTATTTTCTATGGCAAACGATAACTGCCGCAAATTCAAACAGAATCAAATAATTTTTTGCATACATCAGTGAATTGTAGAGAACTCAAGGCCTTTAGATTTTGGTGAAGTTCGGTTAAGGGGAAGGGGTAGTTTACCTGCAACCTTTTATGTTTTAACAAGAGTAAAGTACTTGAAAATTCATTTAAACTTTTTCAAACAATGGTAATTGTTGAAAATAAAATAATTTTGTTGCCAGGCAATAAAATTATAATTTTTTCATTTTAATGTAAATCATGTATAAGAGAAAATATATCGCGCTTGGCAGGCGATATTAAGATTTAAATATAAATCTTATAATATGGAAGTCATGTATGGTTCTCCATACCGATATTTAATTTTTGTTTTAGCAATTTGTTCATTATTTTATGTGTTAGATAGTACTTGTACATTTCAATGCACTGGAAAACATTGCAAAACCAGGTTTGTTAGCTGTTAGCTTTTTTTCAATTTTTATCAGGGGATGAAGGAATGGGTCACTACTGGAAATATGATTTTTATTATCTTAAGGAAGGTGGTGCTTCATTTACAAAAATTTGGATATTATACCAATGAGCATTGTGTTTTTATTTTGTCCTCCACAGCTAACAGCAATCAGTTTAACAGTGCAGAAGCCTGTCAGGTCAGTAGACTTTAACCTGTGGTATACTGCGGAGGCAGTTTGATCACCTTTCTTAAATTCGTTTTCTAGCCAAACATACGAGGAAATTCTGTCTTTTGATAGTTTGTTATGAAACATTCCATGGCAGATAGTAAAGTTATAAATATACGTCTGTCATTAATAGTTGGCTGCCTGGTTAGGGTGTAGCGGGTCAATTTTGGGTGTTTTTATTTTTAACAGTATGGGGCAATTATATCTTTTATTTCTTTCATTTTGGGCGGGCTTGTCAAAAGTTATGAAAATTATTGTGCAACGTTATTTTCCGTGTAACAGAACGATGTTAAGAAACAGTGGTAACAAAGCGATACGCAGTTGTTATTGTGTAACGCGGCGAGCAAAGAATTTACCTCCTTCAAAATTCTCAGAAATCCGTACTTGTGTGGCATCGCCCATACGCAACTGTACGACCACGAGCACAAGTGACGCTCTTGACTAAAACTCAAGATGGCCAGAGCGCAAGAGTATTCATCGTCTTCTCAAAGACCATCCGGAAATACTGCTAAAGCCCCGCCTACTATTAATGACATCAGCAGAGCCGAAGTCAATATTAGCCTCTGGTACCACACATATACCAGCTATAGTCCCTGCATAAACTGAATATGCCTCAGCAAATTAAACATGAACGACGACGCAAAGCAGGTGGCAGTGAACGGCAGTTTCCTACCGCCTATACCCAGTCTACATATGGCCGCGGCGGCGGCCGCACGCTAGCCAAGACTCGAGGTTACAAAAAACTAAGTTTCAGCGAAAAAAGAGCAATCGGTGTGAATAAGTGGAGTGACATTGTGAATGGTAGTAAATGAAATGATCTAAGAAAGTTAAAAGTGTTCGTAACGGACAAATATTCAGATGCATCTATCCAACAGCACGTGGTGAACGGGACTCTAAGCGTTACGTAACGTACCATGGTTATTCAATTCTAATTATTATTATTCACGAACTATTATCCATTTTCAGAACATATTATTCAATTTAAGACTCGAGCAAAAAATAAGGGGAATGTATATATTATACGGTGTGAATGAGTGAATGGCAGAATGGGCTGCTTTATAGTGAATATTTAACTACAATACTTAATGCATTAATAGTTCAATGTAAATATAATACCTAATGTATAATTCATTTTTGGTCATAGGGTTCTTGTCAAAATATTTAAACTAATTTTCAAGTAATTAAAAGTATTTAAGTTTCAGATAAAATGTGTTAGTCTAAGTTATTTCGTCATTACCACGTTCTCATTTCTGTGTTGAAAAAATTCGTCTAACGGATCGGAATCTTTCTGAATTATTAATTGGGTGGGGTCAGATTGCTAAATTGTCCGTTTTATTAAGGTAAAGTGTAAAGGTCTCCATATCTGTCCTTTAAAGATATAGGTGGCGACTCTGGGCTTCTGATAAAATTTCTGCAACAGGTAAGTCCTGGTAGTGGTTTTATTTATTTTATATTTTGGCATATTTTTTATTGTTACAAGGGGTGTTAGAAATCACTTGCTTTTTTTGAGAGTTGATACTTAACATCAGTTCAGGCTCATAAGATGTTTCCAATTCATCATAAAAAGCCTTAGTTTTGTTTACGCACAGCAAGCTCTACTGCAAAAACATTTATCACACTAATTGTTTATTTAAAATAAACACAATTTATTGAAAGAGTGATGAATATGAAACATGTAAACAATGAATGAAACCTTGTGGACATTCTTCTGTGAAATCTCAGCCGATTTGTTACCAACCATTTGAAATTGAAAAATTGAATAAACATGTGTACTACAAGCAATGGTAATGAAATATTACAAAAGAAAAAACAATTCTGCATACAACGGACAAAACGAGTTTTGGTACAGTGTTCTTTAGTTACCATTTTCCAATAATGGGACACAATGGGATTTGCTGCTGTTTTCCTACAGTGGACATAACGAAGTTTGCTGCAGTACTGGTAAGGGACATAACGAGTTTTGCAGCAGTTTCTAGTTTTTACACCTTAAAACAATAGGGTGTCAACCTTAAAACAATTGAAAATCAACCTTGGGTGGACATAATGAGTTTTGCAATTGGGCTACTCATTTCATAAAGCTCTGTTGAGTGCATCTTGGAATGTTTCAGATAAAATTAAATCTTTCTTGAAATTTTAAAAGTTGATTAAAGATGATAATATGCTGAATATAGTAGGGTATAAATGAACAGAGTAACTAAAACATTCAGCTGTACCATAGTTTAGATGCAGCACAATGGATGGTAATGAGTTTATGGTTCCTGAAGGCAGAAGACAACACGCTAACTAGGTGTTGATATAAGATACAGATATGTTGTGTCGCTGCATTTACGAGGTCAGTTGTAAAGTTCGGGGAGCATTATATATCTATATATATATAAATCTATCGTGTGCTGCAAGACATATATTTCGCGTGAACACCTGTTAATTTCTGGATATATCTGTCAATTTATTCACTTTTTACCAGCTGTTTGAAATTTTCCTGTTACGCGTGTCACAAAATCAGACATCATGTGTGAGATGAATTCTCTGTTAAAAAGTTTTAGTGCCAATGGAAAATCAAAACGAAATTGTAAATGTGTTAGGAGATGCTGCACCTTCAGAAACAACGGTAAGTGGGGCACACTCAAGTTTAAACGTGGTCATACAAGCACTGAAGGCGATCCCAGCAGTGAATGTCCAAATAGTGACATTGAAAAAATTTCATAGGGTGTTAAAGACCGCAGATTGAGGAGAGAATGATGTTACTGAAATCATAGGCATCTCATATGAGCATGTGTATCATACTTTAACTCAACAACTTGGTGTGAAAAAGTGTTGTGTAAGATGGCTGTGCATCTGGTGTTGTTGCACTTATTGGCCATCTAGGCTGCCGGGGGGGGGGGGGGGGAGTCATCATCTTCAATGCTCATCCGACCACGTTTAAACTCAAGTGCCTACTTACAAATCGTTTGTTTTGAAGTCGCCGCATCTCCTGACCCATTTATAGTTTCGTTTTGAATTTCCATTGGCACTAAACAATTTTTAACAAAGAATCACATCATGATGTTTGATTTTGTCCGTTTTTCAAAACACGCATGACACATCAATTTTAAACAGCTTCTAAACAATGAATAAATTGATAGATAGATTTGGAAGTTAACAGGAGCTCACATAAAATAAGTCTTGCAGCACACGAAAAATTTTAGTTTCACTGCTAGGCTACATATGTCACTCCGCGAACTTTTCAACTGACCCTCAGTATATTCATCAACTTTATTCAGGAGTAGGAGCAACAGTGTTGTTTGCCGATAAACCAGCATTTGCACTATTGATCAGATTGTAGGGTTCTTGTGAATATTATTATTTTTGTTTTCAGATAGTTTCCAAACTTGTTGCTGCAATTGAAAAGAAAACAGAGTCGGATATAACAAACGACAGAGTAAGTATCCTTTCTTATCAGAGTAACTAACATACCAAAATGTCAAGAATCTGTTGCTGCTGTATTTTTTAAAATTTTGAATTATGTGGAAAGATTTAGAGCCCTGTAAAAACAATTTAACTGATGTTAGTTTGTTTTTACACTTTAAACTATAAAAACAAAATGGGCAAAATTATGAAAAAACCCATGTATTTCCTTTGTTTAAAACATATGCAAATGTTTGTCCAAATTTCATTTAAAAAACATGTCTGCCATTCCACTAAACTTGGAAAATCGTGTAAAAGTGATAGTGTGGTAACAATTATTGTGTTGTATTTTTCCTTACCTGTGCTATTGGAAAACTTTAAACTTTACTAGCCAGACCATAACTAATTATACCCAATTTCTTGAGTTATGGTAAATATTCTGTTATAAATATTATATTTTATTCAATACACAATTAAAAAAACCACTCAAGGTAATACAGAAATCACTATTGTTCTCTATTGCAGTGACATTATGAATTTCTAAGGCTATTCAGTGTGAAGGTTTCTACTTTTTAAATGAATTGAATGAATCACACACACACACACACACACACACATATGTGGTGCCTATTATCAAGCAGTGGCCTGCCTCATCTCTTTCCATCACTTTCCATCTTGTTCTTACCAAGGATAGTCCAGCTATATTTTTCACATCATCATATCGATATTTCAGGTTTCCAGTGTTTTCATATCCAAGGTCTCCACTGCACAACTTTTTATGAATATGTTTTGCATTTAGTGATAATTGTGAAATGACTTTTTTCATCTCTTATTTAGGTTAATGAACTGGAAGTATTGTGGGAGTATTGTGCTAGTGAAAATCCTCTAGCTAGTGTCACAGCTTGCCATGGTATTGTATCACTGGTTAAAGAAAATTTTCTTCCTGTTAGGAAAACACTGTCTGCCATCACTGCTAAACTCAGCTATGCACAGTGAGTTACTTGTTAATTGTATATTCATGTTGTTTAGTATACACAGATCTTTGGTCAAAGTTTTAATTTTGCAGTATTTTTCAAAATATAAATGTTGCCACGTGTTGTCTCAATTAAATTATGAAGTAAATTTATTAAGTATGTATAATAATTAAAACTAGTGAAAAAATAATTGGTTTGATTAATTAGGCGAATTTTGTGTGTGACATAGAAGGGTACTTTGTGTCATAAGGTAAGTGAAATAGAAAATTATTGAGGATGAATTGTATTTCAATATACTTTGCTTTTAGCTTAACACACTTAACCCCAAAACATGTGATTTTTTAATACAATTTGTCAACTCTGTAAAACAGCATTCATAGTTTCAATCCACTTCACTAACACTAGAAAGTCCTTCTCTGAACGATTTCTCTAGATTTGGGAATATGTAGAACTTTCAGGAGGTCAAATCTGGAGAGTAGGGTAGGTTTAAACTGAGTAACTCGGTAATAGTTTCCCCCAATAGAATTGTATAAGATTTTTGCTAGAAAATTGATGAGGATTCTATTGCTGCATCCTTCAAATGGATTTTATTTCATTTATTTAACCCCTTTACAATGTTTTTTTTTTCAAAATTCTTACACCTATTACATTCATATTATGTTAATTATATATCGACAAATGAATTTTAATTACTTATACTACAGTACATTTATTAATTTCTTCTTACTCCATTCCCCACTCTTTACATCTATCAGCTGTTTACATTGGCATTAGGCCACAGTTTGTTTACAAACAGAACCCTAAACTGGTTTTTGCTACCTGCTTGTCAAAAGCTACATACCGCGTCGGGTCCCATGTCCTGCTATTCATGACCTAGTTGCAAACAACTACTTTCCCTTACCATTACCTAACTTCTTATACCCATAATCTATTTAAAAGCTTATTCTATATATACAATACAATGTTTAATTATTTATTCTCTCGACATTTTGTCAATTTAGTCTTATTAAAATCTACTTATAAATTATGACACATACATCTGTAAAAGTGGTGTTTTTACAATCTGTTTATTTATTATTCTGTTTTGTAAAACCTTTCGTGTCTGTGTAATGTGTGTTCCATTTCATAACATGGTTTGAGCTGTCTGATATTAACTTTTTTCGAATCCTTCCGGGATGTCGGATGTCTTCGAGTTGGTATGTTGCCACTCCGACTTCCTTACTGACCTTATACGGACCTTCAAAAATATTACAAACCCTCCCAATTACCCTTTTATTTAAGTCTGACATTGGGTATGCTCGTACTAGCACTTTCTCACCTACCTGAAACTTTGTAATTTTATCGGCTAAATTGATCTGTTCTGTCCGTTTTCTATCCTTCTCTTTAATTCTTAAATAAATACCTCTGTAGTCAACTGGCTGATTTGCTGGTATCATTTCCTTATCTACGTACTTGGCCCAATCATGCCCTGGCTTTCTTCCTTGCCGCGGTTGGTTAAACCCATACTTTCTTAGATTTTTTGGTCGATACCTTCTACGATGCCTTCTTCTTCTGCTGCCAGCTCCTTCCAGATGTCTCGATACCCATGCGACGTTGTTGATGTCATGATAATGTTCATGGTATAGTTCAGTTAGTTTCTTAATGAACTCTATCGGGAAATCGCTGGATCCCTTAAATTTGACTTCTCTCGTCTGCTCGTTGACAACGCTTCGGGTGACGGGTGACGCGTTTATCAATGCCATCTTCGTCCGAATTTTGCTTTGTAACTGCTGCAACTTGCGGTTCGTTTCGCCCGAATGGTTATCTATTTTGCTTTCTAACTCTTTTAATGTATCCGCCCCTATTTTGAGAGCAGCAACACTTTCGTCACAACGTTTATTGGTCGCTGTTACTTTTTCGTTTAAAATTGTAATGTCACTACTATGCTTATCGTCTATTTCTTTCAACAAGTTTTCATTATTACTAAACTTATTATTAATTTCATTCTTAATAGTACTAATCTCTTCATCTATCATAGTTTTGGTATCTACTGTAAATTGTTGCAAAATTTTCTTGTTTTCCTTTTTGAATCCACTGAGTTGTGTGGCCATTTCGTCTCTTAAGACCTGGTTTCGTTGTGTAATCTGTTGTGATAGTTGTTGTAACATCTGTTTTGAATTTTGTGATTGTTCCGATATTCGTTCTTGCAATTGTTTCTTCTGTTGTGATAGTTCTAACTTCTGTTCACAGAGTTGTAATAATTCTGTTTGCTGTGTCTGGGACATCTGTTGTGACAATTGTTGTGATAATTGTTGTAGTAATGCATACACATCCGGTTCTTTAGGTGTTTCTGTTGTTGTTTTTTGTGTTAATCTCGGTCTACCCTCGTGTTGTATTTCTTGTGTTATTTGTGGTATTTCTACTTCTTCGTGGTCCTGTCCCCGCGTCCTTGACTCTTGATCCTCCATTGTTAATTGGGCGAGTGTATATTGATCCCTTAATTGGTTGTTAATATCTAACTCCCCTTCGTAATTCTGAGTTGTCTCTGTTTCATGTAATTCTGAGTTGTATTCATGTTGTCGTTTATTTTGTTTGTGTTGTTCTGTATGTATTTCGTTTGTCTACTTTTGCTTCATGTGATCATACAAAATTATTTTTATTCTCTACATTTTTTATTCTACTTTTCTTATACTCTATTCGCAATTCAATTGTCTGTTTAGCTTACAAATTAAACCTTGTTATGGGCTCCAAATACTATCTAGCATAGGATTTGGTCTTTATAAGCCCCACATTGGGCGCCACATATCACCCTCGCAGTTTAGAGCTAGCAAAGATATGTGTAATTTGCTAATACTAGTCTCTCGACTCTGCTTGATGGTGACTCTTAAAATTATCTCAGGGTATCCAAGAAATGATATTAACACAATTAACTTGCATGACTGCTAATTTTAATGAACATCTTCATTAACATATTACAAATTGCATACAATATTAATGAAATTATCCTTGTATTGCATACGAAATTATACTTCTCAGCAATTATCTTTGAAAGTAGGTTCATAGACAGATTGAATTGCCAATAGTAATAGAGTTACAAAAGATACATGAATTAATATGAGTTTAATTGTTCAGTTTGGTTTACTTGTTGGTTGAATTCCTTTTGTTGGTGATTCCTTCCCTCAGAGTCTGCGATCCTGGAGATTGCGTTTGTTGATGATTCGGACGATCCTGTTGCTGATTGACACTAACACTTTAATTACTTCGGTTTCACTTTAATTACCACTGTTCACACCTACTCACTGATTCAGCATGTAACTAGTGTATTCTACTACTTATTTGACACCTTAGTAACTATGTTATTAAGCTGAGTTCTCGCAATATCAGAAATTCATCCCGAATTCACTCCAACGTTCCGTAACTTCCGAATGCACGTGTTATATTATCAATAATATGAGGTTCGGTAATTATCACCAAGTTATATTATATTTATTCTAATAATTACTTTGATTTGGTATACTTCTTTCACTGTAATACCGGGTTTAATATTATTAAATGCACGACACGATTACTGTACTTGTAATACTTCTGGTAAGTCTTAGTTATAAATTCTTAATACGCGGTGATGAGTTTGAATAGTCGTAATACTCTCCGTCGACTTTAGTTATGAAATCGTAATGCGCGATACCGAGTCTGATAGTTGTAGTGTTCGCTGTAGACTGCTGACAATTTTCCCAACTACGTTTTTTATACTCCCGCAAACATTACCCATACTCAATATTTACAAATCGCATTCCCATTGGTTTCAAGTACCGCGGTATTTGATTTCCTCCAACCCAACAAGCTAAATTCACCCGCTTAAAAGTGACGCTTTCTTCCATTCGTCAAAAAACAGCGCGTAGCAAACTTATACTGCGAAAGGAAAACGACGCTACCTCGAGTTCTCTCACTCTACCCTCTCTTTCTAAATTCTAATGGTTCTGCATTGTGTGAACACTCAACTTTCTCTCGGTTTCACTTAACTTTATTGCTTTTTTTAATACAATACATTTTATGATTTTACACCCTGTACGTGACTTGTTGTATAGTTTTCGCCCCGTCAGACAGGCGCCTTGCCAAGGGTGTGTGTGCTTTGAAAAACACCGCTAAGCTTAGTCCTAACAGTACATCAATTCAACATTACTTGCATTTCTTATTCTAATAAACACTTAATAATCATGATTCTATATAACCAGCATAAAATTGGGTAGCATTCAATTTTTACGTTATAAGTTTGAAACTCGATTTAACAAATTTGGCCATTGCAGCTCTTGAAATATGAACCTACGCATTGTTTTGTGAAACATTATTTTCTTGGCCAAGTGCAGTCTAGTTTTCTTGATTTCATGGCTCAGACATTGCAGTAATTTGATATGATACTGTTGATTGTTTTTTCTTTTGTGACATAGACAATGAAAGTTGTGCCTTTTGCATTCCAAAAATAGTGCTCATGATCTTTCAGTAAAGGGCTCTTTTTAGCATCAGTTCATCTTTTGGTGACCATTCACTGTTTTCTCTGTTCCTTTGTCTCATATGTGTAGGAATAACCCCAGGTTTAATATGCAGTTATGTTTGGTATACAAATTCATTTAGGTTTTGCTTGAAATGCTAATCCTGAGGTGAAAAATCCATTTAAATATTTTTTTTGCTCAATAATTTAATGTGAACAAACACAGCACTCATTGCACTCAAAATTTTCTTCATACCCAAATGTTCACGTATAATATTTTACATATATATTTTATATGAGATGTAACGTGTCAATTTTGGGTCATTTTATTTTTTACCGTATGGGGTATTTACATTTCATTTATTTCATTTTGTGCGGGCTTTTCTAAAAATTATTGTGAAAGCTTTATAGTACGACAAATATTCATTCCATTACAACAGAACACATGGTAAACGATATAGCGTTGTAACAAAGCAGAGACGCAGTTGGTGTTGTGTAAGTCGACAAAGGAATTCATACCCCCTTCGAATTTCTTAGAAATCTGTACATGTGTGTCGATGCACGAGCGCAACTACTCCAGCAGGCGCTCGGGGGACGCGACCAGTCCGAAAACCAAGATGGCTAGAGAACGAAATTCTTCATCTTCTCTTCAGCGATCCTCAGGAAGTGCTGCTAAGGACCGCCCACTTTAGTGACATCAGTAAAGCAGAGGCCAATATCGTCGCCTGTCGCCACACATATACCAGCTCTATTCCATGCATAAAGTGGTTACCCCACAACAATTAAGCATGAACGGCGACTAAAACCTGGTGGCCGTGACTGCGCATTTCCCGCGACTCAATGACGCAAGCTGCCCAGTTAAGCTAGAGTTGCCGGCCGGCACAGAGAGCTAAGTAAGCTCTCTACAACAGTTTTGTTTCAATTCTTCCAGTAAAAGGTGTAACACCAGAAAAAATTCTATGTGACCGCGGTCGATCCATCGAGTGGACTTTAATCAAAAGTTTTTTTCTTCTTTCGGACAATAAAAGAAGTATTGCTGAACAATGCGAGTGCGTGAAGACCGTGTGGCCGGCGTGGGGGGAAATTTCATCATTATTATAAAAATGTTAAGGGCATCATAAATTTTGTGTGTGTGTAAAATATGCAGGCTGGGCTCTGTATGTATGTCCGTATAAGTATAAGGTAAGCTAGAATATAAGTTAGAGTAAGAACACTGAGTATGTAACCAAGCAATAGATTTTTTTCTCACAGAATTATTTCAGATGCCGTAGAATGTAAAGAAATTTCGAATGAGTCAAAATTAAAGTGAAAGGTAATTCTCTTCTCAAACATGTGTTATGTAAATTATTCACGAAACCTGTAAACCATGTTTGTATCTAGCGTTCGTACGAAAGGATCCTGGCCCCACACAAAACGAAACTTTCAAGGTAGGTGGAAGTTAATATAAATATATTTAATATATTTTTAAATAGTAATAAACGTCTCAATGGCGCCCAAACAGGGACAGTTTTTATTAATTAAAATATTAAAGACCGTACCTACAGAAAAGATACAAACATGTTTTTGGGGTTAGCGGAATAAAACAAAAGTACGTTATTAACGCAAAATTGGTTATGTAATACATTATATTGATTATATTATATTTATACACAAGTATAGAGTATAAAATAAGAAATGGCAGATAACAATGAAATCAGTCTGACAGTCAGACCGAGAGTCAAGTAAATGCTGACTCCGGTATTCAGACAGAATTAACGCCAATAAATGAGTATAACGTAGAAGCATCTGTTCTTGATACACTGGGAGCGATATCAACTCCCGTAACAAGTAAAGCGAAAGGGTTGTCGGTGGACGATCTATTTAATTTCATGGGAACCATGTCTAGTGACATGAGAACCATGTCTAGTGACATGAGAACTATGTCTAATGATATTAACGTAAAATTTGACGTGCAAAATAGTAATTTTAATATAAAATTCGAACAACAGAATATTCAGTTGCAGCAAAATATAAATGTAAAATTTCATGAGTTTATAAATAATATACAAGAAAAGAATAAATGTCTTGAAAATGCCAATGAAATGATAAGAAATAATTTGAATAGAGTAGAACCGAGTACGAGTAATACAAACGAAAGTTGTAATGGCAACGTTGTATTAGATAAAGAATTAATAAATAACGATGTTGTTGAAAATAGGAAGAATGATAACGTAATTGAAAATGTAATATCTGAGAGTACTGAGGAGTTTGTAGAATGTGATTATGAGATGTTGAGGTGTGTTAATGAGTTAGAGAGAGAGTGGAAAGAGAGTTATATTATAGGTATGAAACAGAGGGTAAATTGTTTGCGAGGTAGAATGGGGGGTGAAGGAAGACCTTCACGTATATATTGTGTAGACAAGTGTGCTACAAATAATTGTTTTTTGAAGTTTTTTGTTTTTCCTGGAGAAGTCAGGAAAGGTTTAATTGAATTTGTACCCTCTGTCTGTAATAATGATGTTGAAAGTATGATTTGGTATTGTGATGAGAGAGAGTTAAACAGAGAAGTGTATGTGGCGAAAGTAACAGAATTATATAACTTAAATAGAAAGTATGGTGAATGGAAGGAAAGTTTAAAAGTATATTTGAATAACAATGATTTGATAAAAGTAATTAACCCGATAGTGAATGAATTTAATGACGGAGACTTGACAAAAATACCCAACGTAGACTGGTTTAATGAGTTTTTGAATAAGTTGAATGAATTTAGTTTGTATGGTTACAACACACAAAACAGTCATTTGTGTGGTGATAAAATTGAACGATGTTATATAAAAACAAGACTTATTTGGGACAATGGGGGGTAAACTATTAAAACAATAAAAGACAGTATAAACATTGTGTTTAATGGTTTTTGACCTGGCAAATTTGGACAATGAAGTGCGGAAAAAACTGAACAGTTAATAACAGGAGTTTGTAAATGAAATGTAGTGAGTTTATTTGTGTGCGTTGTGGAATGTTGGGTAAATAGTGTGTGTACGTATGATGATTGTTGTAGTAATAATATAAATATTTTACAATTTGAATAAATACCAGAATTAGTTTTGAAAACAGTAATTGATTAATTGTAATGGTGTCGATAACTATATAATTTATATTTTTGGTAATTAATTAAATTAAACCAATTTGATATGCTTGAATATTTTGATTACTTATTTGGATGTTAATGAATTGAATTTTTTAAGGAATTTAATTTATTTTACGAGATGGAAATTTGGTAATGAATGATAAATTGTTTAATTTAAACTGATATTTTTGTTGAATGTTTCAGAGGTGAGGTGAAAGTGGTGTGGTAGGGTGGTCATGTTTTGTGTATATATCGTGTTGACTGAACTGTAAGTATAGAAATTTTATAATCATGTATAGTAAAGGTGTTTACAGGAAACTGAGATTTTAAGTCAGTATTGAGATTATTTGAGGTGGTTGTGTTCAATATAAATGATAATTAAAAAATTTTTTTAAAATAATAACTGAAAGATAATGGAATTTATAGTAAATCTTGATAGTGAATTTTGAAAATTTTGGGGAAGATAATTGTTGAGAATTATGAATAATGTAAGTGAGTTAAAGGATTAGTGATGAATGAAGGTTTAATACTATAATGTTGTATATTTAATTTCTTAATTGGCTGTTGGGTTGCTGTTGCGGGGGTGGCCTGTGCTCCCGTAGATAGCGAAATGGGTTGGGGGTAACAGAGAGTGTTACCCCCATCGGAGGCCAAAATGGCGAAAATGTGCGGCACACCTTTTTCGTGTAAAATAAAATTTACACACTGATAGACGACCGTGTCGCACATACTAGTGATGGATGTAACAGGCAGTGAAATGCAAGTTAGATTTCCCCGACTTTTCGGGCGATTACTGCCTTACCAGCACTAATCGTGGATTTGGCTAGCGGCCAGCTATGGTCATATCAAGTCCCTTGACCATAGCTGACTTGAAATTGGTATATATTCGAAATTCAATGGGGGGAGAAATTAGGGGAAATCTCCCGGAACTATGGAACAGCGGCTGCCACTCTGCCCGCTTGGGGGTAGCAAAGACAGGTGGTAGACCCGCATTAAGGGTATGTAATTATAGACCAGAACATGTTGATGTTCATAACTTTTTAAATGTAATAGCGGAAGCAAAGACACGGAGAGGTGAACCTGCTCCGGGGTGTACAGTCTTTGTCGAAGCGAAAGGGGCGATACAGTCCTCCATAACTTGAAATAGTGTGTGTGGCTGGGAGGTGGCTCAGATGAGCCACGAATTTAAATTTTATGACATAAAAAGTTTTTGCTAAGTCAAATTTTGATCCAATAAAACTGCTTGTGCTCTGTTAAATAACTAGCTGCTCAGACACTCAATATCAGGTGTTCATGCTATAATTTTACGTGTATTATTTTATTGTTGTACGTTAGATATAGGTGTTGATAAAATATGTGTTTTCATTATATGTGTATATTTTAAACTAAGCTAATAATTAATCGTCTGGCAGGCGGTTAATATGAATGACCAGAATCAGAGAAATGGGAAACAAGGAGGTGAGAGACGATGATAAATAAATATATATATATTTCATGTAATTTGTTCAATTTTGAGATGTATTTTCATTGTGTTAGGAGGATCAGCTGATCAGCAATAATATGTCACTGGTATATTAGTTATAAATGTTCCAAGTAATTAATGTTCAAGGTAATGTTTTTAATGTATTACAGATGTTTTAAAGTAATGGGAAAAATAATTTGATAAAATGAGAAATAAAGTAACAATTTGTGAAAGTTAACAAGAGATAGTTTTGGGTGATGAATATTTTGTGGGACATATAGATCTGTCCAAGTTAAAGTCAAAGTTAGAGAAATCGTAGAGGTGAAGATAATGTAATGTTGTTTTTGAGTTAATATAATGTAATAGAATTTTGAGAAGTATGATGTTGACACAGTAGTAATGGAGAATTTATGTAGATTTTGAGTGATATATTGTTGTTTATAATTATTGATGTTATTTTGTTGTAGTTGTGGTGATGTGATGAGATTGAGATTTTTTGGGGATAGCAATTTTGTAGTAGGGGGTAGTGTAATGTGGGAGTCCAACATAATGATAAGTTGGGACGGGATAGAATCGATTTAGTGAGGAGGGGCCACCTTAGGTAGAATCCAGGGGCCAAATAAGGGAATTGAGTTTTTGGGAGGGAACACACATCCTGAGTACAAAGGGGTAGAGAGTATTTTTTTTTATATATTAGAGTGAAAGGGAGAAAGATTATATATGTAGACAGAGCAAGTAGTAAATTAAATGAGAATAAATAATTTACATCACCCACAGTAATGTAGGATCAGATTGTTAAACAAAGAAAGAGATTTATGATAAAGAATATAAAATTTTCATTTTTCAAACCAGTGACAGAATTTTGATAGAATTTGGTAATGTAAAATTAAGAATTGTTTATTTTAAATAATTTAAATGTCAATTTGCTTATTATTTATATTAATATTTTGTTATTATAAATATTTTATTTTATTATGTTTTGTGTTTCAAATTAGATGTTACAGATGCTGAATGTATTTTCAGATAGAAATTGTGCATAACATATGTAGGTCAAGGGTCTTGGACTTGACCTAGTTTCAATCAGCTGATGAGGTCATACACATACTAAGCTTGTATAGTAGGAAGTCAATTTAATTTGTTTGTTAAATCAATTTAAACCAAATTTAAATAATGTCTAAATATAAAAGGAACATTTAAACAAAATTAAAATTTTTTTTTGAATTTTAGAATTTTTAGAAATTTAAATTTTTGAAAAAAAAAAAAAAAAATTTTTCTTGATTTTTCGCCTGCCAGCGAATGAATATTTTAAGTATTGATTATTCTATTATTTGTGTATTAACCATGTTTATTTTTATTGATTTATTTGTATTGCAGTGTATTGTTAGACTCTAAGTATTCACCTGTTAGAGTAAGGATATGTTTTGATTAGGAGAAATGTCTAAATTAAGTCATTTTAAATTCACTTATTTCAAATAAAAAACAAAAAACAAGGAAGAGAATTTTTTTAGTAAAATATATTATTTTGAATTTTTTTAATTTTTGTAAATTTTAAAGAATTTGTCAAGGTGTAATATTATGTAATGTGAGTGTGTGTGAGCCCAGTATCTGCTAAAGGCAGCCCAGCTTGCATAAAAGGGGAAACATATCGGTGGAGGATCTGGCATAATTTAAGCCAGGGATTGAGGATATTTGGGGATAGCATGCTAAAAGGCGAGGTATGCTGTGGTACTTGTCGGTTCGATTTCTCGGTGTTGGGATCTCTTACGGAGAAGTCCAGTGATCTCGTTCAGATGAGTCCATAGTCGCTAAGCCAGGGGGGTCGTGTACCCATGTAGATTAAGAACAAGGGGGTTGTTGGCCCCAGTTCCTCACCGATCCTCTGCGGGGTTTATCGATGAGATTTCTTCTGTTGTAGACAGCAGAATTCTCATCGAGGGGGTATTGTAACGTGTCAATTTTGGGTCATTTTATTTTTTACCGTATGGGGTATTTACATTTCATTTATTTCATTTTGTGCGGGCTTTTCTAAAAATTATTGTGAAAGCTTTATAGTACGACAAATATTCATTCCATTACAACAGAACACATGGTAAACGATATAGCGTTGTAACAAAGCAGAGACGCAGTTGGTGTTGTGTAAGTCGACAAAGGAATTCATACCCCCTTCGAATTTCTTAGAAATCTGTACATGTGTGTCGATGCACGAGCGCAACTACTCCAGCAGGCGCTCGGGGGACGCGACCAGTCCGAAAACCAAGATGGCTAGAGAACGAAATTCTTCATCGTCTCTTCAGCGATCCTCAGGAAGTGCTGCTAAGGACTGCCCACTTTAGTGACATCAGTAAAGCAGAGGCCAATATCGTCGCCTGTCGCCACACATATACCAGCTCTATTCCATGCATAAAGTGGTTACCCCACAACAATTAAGCATGAACGGCGACTAAAAACTGGTGGCCGTGACTGTGCATTTCCCGCGACTCAACGACGCAAGCTGCCCAGTTAAGCTAGAGTTGCCGGCTGGCACAGAGAGCTAAGTAAGCTCTCTACAAAAGTTTTGTTTCAATTCTTCCAGTAAAAGGTGTAACACCAGAAAAAATTCTATGTGACCGCGGTCGATCCATCGAGTGGACTTTAATCAAAAGTTTTTTTCTTCTTTCGGACAATAAAAGAAGTATTGCTGAACAATGCGAGTGCGCGAAGACCGCGTGGCCGGCATGGGGGGAAATTTCATCATTATTATAAAAATGTTAAGGGCATCATAAATTTTGTGTGTGTGTAAAATATGCAGGCTGGGCTCTGTATGTATGTCCGTATAAGTATAAGGTAAGCTAGAATATAAGTTAGAGTAAGAACGCTGAGTATGTAACCAAGCAATAGATTTTTTTCTCACAGAATTATTTCAGATGCCGTAGAATGTAAAGAAATTTCGAATGAGTCAAAATTAAAGTGAAAGGTAATTCTCTTCTCAAACATGTGTTATGTAAATTATTCACGAAACCTGTAAACCATGTTTGTATCTAGCGTTCGTACGAAAGGATCCTGGCCCCACACAAAACGAAACTTTCAAGGTAGGTGGAAGTTAATATAAATATATTTAATATATTTTTAAATAGTAATAAACGTCTCAGAGATACTTACGATCTTAGGTAGTTCTCTGAATTTTAGTCTACAATCAGTCAAAATGATTTTGCCAATTTTGTAATAATTTGTTCAGTTAACAATCTATTTGGGCATCACTGCTGTGTTCATCTTCACACCTCATTTGACCATGTTTCTATGAGTAAACTTGGCAACTCATATGTGAATAGTTTAGTCTACAATCAGCCAAAATGATTTTGCCGATTTTGTATTAACTTCTTCAGTTAATATCTATTTGGGTATGACTGCAGTGTTCATCTTCACACCTCATTTGACCATATATCTATGAATAAACTCAGCAACTCAAATGTGAACAGTTTTAAATGGTGAAACAAACACAAACTGAGTAACATGCTGAATTGACATTTAGGATTTGTTCATTTTTAACAATGGAAGAAAACAGCTGACAAAGAAATATCAGCTTCATGGATACTGTAGTATCCTAAATTAAAAAAAATCATTAAACAGTTTTCAGAATTTAACTGATTTTCTCTTAGATATTGGTTCTAAAGCAATCTGGTATATAAATACCAGGTATATAAATCTCTTGTTCATGGCCAGGTTGAAGGATTAATTCAAAAAAGTACCAGGAGTACTTACGTAACATAAATTGTATGCCGACTTGCAACTGCAAACTGAAATTTGCTCAGTTTGCAACTGTTCAAGCCATTTCCAGATGTGGTGTTGTTCCAGGCAGGGGTAACTGTGAGGTATGTAATTGCTTAATTGTGGGAACCATCCACCTGGGCCTAGCAGCTTATCAATCTGGCCGATGTTTTTGGGCAGCCAAGCCTATCGACCACACCAGCACAACTCTAAGCTCCTATGGGTGTATCCTTAAGAAAGCTGTGGAACTAGGCTTCCATTGTGGAATCAGGCAGGAGCAGTCCACAGAATCCTCTTCTCCATACCATATCGTGCAAGGGGACCTGTATGCTAACTCAGTGCTGAGAACAAATGACTACACTGTCCCATTTGAACCTAGTCTTCATCAGGCTCTGACTCAGAGAGCGCAAACAAAGCAGGGTGTAAGAAACCTCACGCAACTTCTGTCTGACTGTATAACTTATAACAGTAGAATTTTTTTATGACCCAACCATTGTATTTTAGATTTTTATCAGTGAAATGTCTGAAACTTTTTAACATGTGCTTACATGTGTTAAATTAATTTAAATTGTAAGGTGTTAATGCTAATTCTTAGGCCATGGTGACAATTGTGAAATGTTTAAGTAGTAACTATTTAATAGTATTGTAATTTGGGAAATTAATAAGTTAGCATCTTTGTTTCATTAAGATTGATGACAAAATATAACTTAGATTATAGGAACCATTAAGTTGTGAAGAATAATTAATTATGTAACAATCAACAGGTGTATTGTTGGTATAACAAATGCTGTTGTGTATCTGTTAATACATGATATGAAATGTCAATTAAAAGAAACTGGAAAGTACGAATGTCCATATTCAAATCGTGAGCTGCAACAGCCATTAGTGTGTATCCTACAGATAAAACCAAAAGACTGGCGTTATGTTCTAAACAAAATGAGAGCAATTTGTGACAGCAGTGACCAAGAGTAAGTGTATTTGTTTATAATCCATATCTGTAATATCTTAAAATGGTATAAGGTAGTAAATCTCAGTATGAAAAGTAATTACAAATTTAACAGAGTGAATGTAAAATATTTGTCCACATTTTATATTATTTAATTTATATGTATATAGATACATACTTAAATACATCATATATTGCAACATTAGAGTTATTATAAATACAATTCTGTGTTAATACAGAACGGAACTGCATTGTGTAAACCACCAGTTAGGTTGTAGGGTTTTGTGTTTGTATTTCTCTAAGTATAATTGTTACACAATAAATTTTTTTTTAAATAGAAGAGTAAGACTTCTATGGCATGAAATAACTAATTAAATATTGAGAAATAAATAATTGATTTATTAATTATTATTAAACAATTTTAATATATGAAGTAAAAAATATGAATTTAGAATATTTCCTTTTGTAAGAAGCTACAATGAAAACATACTATACATCTTACATGTATCATACAGGAATAATATGAAAACATCAAAACATAAAACACATATATAAAAACAGTTTTAAACTATACAAATTTCTTGGGTGTCTGACATGAGTATCACATTTAAATCATTAATTTTATAACCACAGAAAATCGTTCGCGAACATATTATTGTATTTATTAAATAAAAATTTACTTCAATACTAATTAAAGTAGAACTTGGCTAATTTGAACATGCAAAATTCAAATTTTTACTGTAGTTGCTTGTAATTCCTGTGTAAAAGCGTGTAAAAACTTACACGTAATAACAAAAGTCTAATTCATACTTTTGTTGGTTAACTCAAAGTGAACGTTTTGCTCAAATTCTGAAAAATGCTTCTGTAGTATAGGGTAGACCATGTAATAATAGAGAAACAACTGGAAATAGACGAGCAGATATTGCCCTTGTGAACAGATGCCTTTGGGCAGCTGTGACAGCTTTAACAATCCACTTATTTGTTTAAATTGAATGATAACATACAACAATTTTCAAATAACCGTTTCTCCAAATAAGGAAAGAAAAGATTGCATATACTGTTGCAGTGTAGAGAGATTAGAACTTGCTGTTCTCTTTAACTTCTATCCACTCTTTTCCCAAATAGTCATTGTGTAGTCATTGTTTGTGTTTTGTCTCTCCATATTTTTCTTATTGTGTTCAACATTTTCTATATACAATGTGATGCGCACTGTATTTATAGCTATCTTAGGTCAGACATCTTTGATGCTTATGCCAATATGAATAAAATTGAATAACTAATGACTTTTGAATAACGACTCAGTGAGGTGTGAAAATTTTAGAATATATGCCCTTGTTCATTTTGTATTATTGTATTAGAGTATTCTCACAATTTGTACATTTGTTTTAATTTCAGTGTACTGCAGAACAGTTTAGAACTCCTAAAACCAGTCTTCCATTTTATTCTCCATGTAGAGAATAGTGTATGTGATTCTTGTAGGCATGAAACGTGGACTCTTATAGTCCAAAGTTACCAGCACAGCAGTGGAAATTTCTTAATTGAAAACTTAATATCGTTTCTGGTAAGTATAAAAGTCGTAGATACTTAAAATGAGACATTCTTGGTTATGGTATGTTATATTTATGTTTTAATTATGACATGCTTTTTTGCAGTCATGGGACAGTAATCGTGTGCTTGAAGTGTCGAGTGCAGTTATTGTTATGTGTGATACAGTTTTAACCAGTAAAGACTTAGATCTTGTGTCAGTGATAGTTCCAGTTGTAGCAGTTATTATTCATCGATTGATTGAATCTGCATATGATCCACAATCTACTCTGGTAATTCTGAAAAAACTGACTACTGTTGCATACAATACGCATAACATAGTTCTTGCTTTGGTAGCAGATTCAGTTGCAGTCTGTCCATCGGTTTACTTAACACATCTGTTAGAGTTCTGTGAGTATAAGAATACAGTTTTGATTTTTATAATAATTTTGACGTATGTTTAACAATGACACCAACTGAAGTATCTATAGGTATACCAATACCAATATAACAAAGGTATACCTTTGTTAAACCAATCTACTGTTACTAATGTTTCTATTTGTTCCAGAAACGGAAGTATTTGCCTGTGTGGCCCAATTAGTTATTTTGTAGAAGTAAAAGTAAATACAGGGTCCGCCAGTGAAGCGGGAAAATTAAAAGTACCCAATTTTTTCATGAAACATTTATTATCAGAATTTTCTTTTACAGATTTGAGTTGAGTAAAGTATGCCATTATTTTACTTTTTAAAAATAACGCCGCTCAAGTAAGAGCCATTTCTGTGTAAACATTCTTCTAATCTTGACCGAAAATTTTCATCACTCGACGAAGCAGGTCAGGTTGAATCCATGCAATTTCTTGTCTGATATTCGTTTTTAGTTCCGGTATGGTGTGCGGTCTATCAATGTACACCCTGCTCTTCAGAAATCCCCAAAGAAAAAAGTCGCATGCGGACAAATCTGGGGATCTTGCAGGCCACGAGATGTCGCCATATCTGGATATGAGTCCGTCCGGGAAGAGTTCTCTTAAAGCAGCCATGGACACACGAGCAGTATGACTTGTGGCCCCATCCTGCTGGAAAAAATTAATTTCTGGAAACGTAGGGAGCTGTTGCATCAAAAATGTTCTGACCATGTGTGTGTAGCGGTCTGCATTGACAATTGTGGTGTTTCCTCTATCGTCTTGGAAAAAATATGGCCCAATAATGCCAGATGATGAAACTGCACACCACACCGTAACTTTCGGACTATGTAATGGCTTTTCATGCAACTCACCTGGGTTTTCATCATTCCAATATCGACTATTTTGTTTGTTTATATATCCATTCAAATGAAAATGTGCTTCATCTGACATAAACATGCGGTGAATAAAGTTTTCATCATCATTTACACGTCGCAATATTTCTTCGCTGAAAATCCTGCGAGCCAGCATATCGCCATCTTTCAACTCCTGGATTACTTGAATTTTGTAAGAATGAAAAGTTAAGTCTTTATGCAAAATTCGTTGTAACGATGTGTCACTAATGTTTAGTGCGGATGCATGTTTCATTGCAGAACGTTGTGGAGTATGCGTCAATGCTACTCGAACTCTTTCAATGTTTTCCTCTGTTCTTACAGACCTTGTTGCTCCTCTATGCTTTAAGTTTAATGTGGAACCAGTTTCTTCAAACTTTTTTACCCATGACATAATTGCACGAGCGGACAGCACTATTCCATGTCGTGGAATATTGAAATGATTACGAAACAATCGTTGTACAGAAGTCACACAGTCACCATTCTTATAAAACGATTTTACGCAGAAAGTACGCTGTGCAACGGACCACTGCTCCATGTTTAACAAATGGCATTAAATGTAAAACAACAATCGAAAACCTCCACGCCCTCTCATGAGCAGAAAATGAACTAGTGGACTTTCAAAATTTCCCGCTTCACTGGCGGACCCTGTATATTGATATCAATTCAAACACTTGTTGCTTCAGTTATTGTCTTGAAATGTAAATTACTTAGTATCAGCCTTGTAGATGGCTGAGGATGGGCAAACTATTTAATGCTCGAAACATGTTCCATATAAGGAAAAATCCATCTTGAACATAAAATAATATTAAATATTAAATAAATGATATACATGTATGAGGTCTGTCCAAAAAAAAATCCAATCATATTTTGGGAAAAAACAGCTTATATAGCACAATTGGGCCTTAGTTCCCATCAAAGCACTCTCCTTAGGACTTTTTCCACTTGTTGAAACAGTGTGCAAAGTCCTCTTTTGTAATTACCATCAGTTGTCTCATCACAGTATCCTGAATCTTTTCCACCATTTGAAATATCCTCCCATCCAGCAGTGATTTTAACTTGTGAAGCAGCCAGAAGCTAGCAGGGCCAAATCAGGACTGTAGAATGGCTGAGAAACCTATGTGGTATGATGTTTTGCCAAATAATCTTGCATCAGGCACGCAGAATGTACAGATGCATTATCATGATGAAGATGCTAGTCACCACTTGCCCACAACTGCTTCTGATTTCTCTTCACTGGATCCCTCAGCCTGTGAAGAAATTTTGTGCAGTACTCCTTAGTTACTGTCTGATCTAGAGGAGCATACTCACGCTTTCTTGATCGAGAAAACACAATCAACATGGCCTTGATGTTGTCATGTGGCCAGAACGTGGATCGCTTTCTACAATTTCTGGCCATCTTGAAAGTATCAGTACCTCACTTTAATTAGAGCATCACTTATGAAGTCCTTGTCAAAAGCCCTGTTAATCATTCAAATAGTATCCATGGAGGAATGTCAAAGTTAATCAACCAAACCATGATGCAGATTTGCTGATCTACTTGCTCAGTAATTGAGAAAATGATGGTCACACAAATCATACAATTACTTAATAGCATCCTACTGCCAAATGAGGGATCAGACAGAAGCTCGATTATTCATGCCAGTTGTTAAGATCTCCTGTGATTGGTTATGCAGTTTTGTGAAGGTCACATGGCATATACTCGATATATTCAAAATGGTGGGATACTTTCTGGACAGACCTCACATTTATTTGTAGACATATTAAACACTTATGTAAGTTTTCATGTACAGTTACTGATAAACTTTTACTTATTTATCTACTATAGGTATGTTCATATATACAGCATATATGTATGCTATATTCTGTATGTTATAAACGTTAGAAGTAGCCATTGCAAATATTCATCAAACATACAGCTGAGAATTCTCCTCGCCCACTTATAAAATACATTTAGATTATCAACTGTTCTGATGTGTGTGTTTTTGAATAGTTGAAAAATTACTGATGCCAGTTTTATTGCCATTCTTTTTTCTCCTTACCAAAAATGTCGCCTTTTTATGTTTGTGAAAAAACATAGAATTGCGTAAAACGTATCTCACAACAAAGGCCTGAGAAGAATTGCGTAAAACGTATCTCACAACAAAGGCCTGAGAAGATTATGAGAGGTATATGATATCAAAGGAGCAAAGAAGAGTGGGGAAAGCCAAAGTTAGAGGAGCAAAAGCAGAGTCTTGGGAAGAATTTGGCAGATTCATGGAAAGCAGTTTTCAGGAAAATCAGAAACTCTTTTATAAGGATCTCAAGAATTTGAAGTATGACAAACCATGCCCAATAAAATTTATTAAGGCAGAAGATGGAACACTGCAAACCAAGGGAGAATATATTATGGAGAGATGGAGGTATTATTTTTTACAATTGCTAGGGGGAGCAGAAAAATTTGGGAAGAAGAAGATGTAGTGGATCCTCAAGACAATCTGACATTGAACATTGAAGAAGAGTTAAAGAACGTCATAAAAAGAATTAAAGTTTGAAAGTCTGCAGGACCAGATGGAATTACCCCTGAAATGGTAAAGTATATGAGACCAACAGAAGAGGAGCTTCTGCTGAAAGTTTTAAGGTAAGCCTGGAAAATACCAAAAGAATGGGAAACATCTTGTTTTGAACATTTTATTTGCCTCCAAGAGCGTTTAAGACTATGAAACAGGTTAATTACCTTCCATCACGCTTCTTAAAATCAGAATACAGGATTACTCGAGTTTCAACACATTAAGTGTCATCATCAGGCCTCAATGAATATTGGTAAAACTACATTTGTTGATGTTTGCACATCTCGTCAAACGATAAAAACAACACATACATAGTAACAAAAATATTTAAATAATTTGACACACATTAAAAACAAGATAAAACAGAACGAAACACAATACACGCGGCCGCCGTGGACCTGCGCAGGAACACGGTATACAGTAAAATTAATTGATACCGATTTGACCTTTGATAAACTTTATCGATCTGACACAGCTAATATCTCATTCTATATCGTTGACTCTATTAAATAAAATATTATTTTTATATATTGATTTTTCATTTAGGATGCGATCGTTATTCTCTTTAGTGGCCTTATATATCTCAAACCGTTCGAGAGTGTCCAGTTTAAGAGATTTCCTGCATTTATGTAATATGTCCAAATTCTCACTAATACTTTTTATGTTGTGATCTTGTGAGCTTAAATGTTCAGCGAATGTGGATCTTCCTATATTTGACTTAGAGCTTGGGATGTGTTCTTTATAACGCAATTTGAACGAACGACCCGTTTGTCCTATGTAGAAATTTGAACAATCCGAACAATTAAGCCTGTATACACCAGTACCGTCGTATTCATCGAAAGACTTATTTTGATTTTTAAACTTAAGTTTGTTCTCGGGTTTATTATTTGCTTTTGTAGCCAATACAATATTTTGTTTTTTCAATTGGTTTTTTAAAGTAGTTTTTTAAATTGGTTTAAAAACTACCAAAATTGGTTTAAAATTATGAAATGTTACATCATACTTTAAAAAACCAAAGGTTTTTTAAAACCAAATGGTACATATCTGTTTCATAGACCTAGAAAAGGCCTTTGATTGCATTCCCAGAAAAGAAATATAGGTGGATCTAAGAGAAAGAAGAGTGATTGAAGATCTAATTATAAGCATTTGAAGCTTCTACAACAGATATAACATTTTTTTAAGATCATGCAATTTAAAATCACACGAGTTTTTGACTTGGGCAGGAGTCTGCCAAAGTGATGTTCTTAGTCCACTACTTTTCATAATACTAATGGATGATATAATAAAAAGCTGCAAGACCAGAATAGAGGATTCCATGTTGGGAATTGAAGGCTTCAGCCGATTCAAGCTTCTATTAAGATTTTATTCTCCATATACAGACTCTGTATTGCTCTAATTAGATGTTGTGGGAACCCTTTCCTTGCCATTACTGCCCATAGTTTGCTCTGATTCACTCTGAAATCGGAGAAAAACATATTCTTACTCTGAAGTTAGAAAAAACATATTTACTTAATTTTATAATGTTGAAACCAGAGTATTATAGGGCTTTCTAATGGTTGGGCCAATCCATCATGAGTATATTGTCTTTATTATTATTATAAAAGTTAGTAAATTAAAATATTTAATCATTTCACTGTTTTATTGGAGTACTTATAACATTGACACTGATTGCCTACAATTATTTATGAAACATTTTTTCTTATGGTATGTTGCAAAAAATTTATTGGCATATTTTAAATAACCCAAAAAATTCAGTAGAATATTTTTGTTTTTGTAAAAAGTCACAAAATTGGAAAATTTATGTTAACAAAATGGTATTTCTGGATGCTCAGCTTTAACTAAGCATTTTTACGTGACATGTCTCAAGACATTACTGTCATTAGTTCTAGATTTGGCTGTTCTACAGTTTGTAGATCTTTTAACAGACTTAACGCACATAAAATAAAAATATTGATCTTTCTTCTGTCTCCTGAGGCATCCAAATAAATTTAATTTCTGAGGAGAACGTAACTATATAGTTTGGGTTGAACACGTAATTATCTGTATTTCATATATTCTTGGTTCCACTGTTGGATGAGACAATGGGTGAGATAGGGAAGAAGTACATTGGACTTATGGGTTTGACGTTTGCTACTATTATACAACTTGAAAACCTCGACCAATAAAAATGAAGTACTAGACACAGTGTGTACACAATATACAGATGAAGTAATTCTTCATTTTTGATATATTTTAAAGAAAATTTAGCCCAAAAACTGAGTCGGTAAAAATAAAAAACGTAACAAAACCATTGCTCACTTGATTTAGTACATATTAAAATATGAACTGGTGGTAGCAAGATGTTTGTTGTCCTTAACAATAATTTTTTGCACATGTAGTCTAGATCACGTAGATGAAGCACATGCCATTTAAATTTAACAATGTACTTATAATAATAAAATTAAAAGAAAAAGATATTCATATCACATTTTTTTCAGTTGGAGGTATAAAAAGTAACACGTGAGTAATTTAAGATTTAAAACAGAAAATCTTGTCTGCAGCATTTGGGAAATCGTAAATTGAAATGGATTATTTAATAAATACAAATAATTATTAGTTGAAGGACTTAATTTTTAACTTAATGAAAAACATATTGTAATATTTTAATTTACTTTAAATAAAAAACAACAAACTCCCACTTACCTTTAATTTTGTTTTGGCCAGATCATCTAGTGGTTGAAACCCTTTTTCGTATAGCGAATTTACCAGCACAGAAAATGAAATTAGGTTGTTGAAATGATTATGCTAACACATATAAATAAAGTTAAAATAAAATATTATTTTATTATTCTTTAACATGACATTCTCTCTTTACTGAATCTGTTGTTATACTTCCATCTCTCATCATCGAATTACTTAACCCTTTGAACAGTAATCACGTATATACACGTTTTTTGTCAGACGGGCCAAATTCAGTAATCACGTATATTTACGTTTTCAACTTTTGCTTCGTTAGTATTGCCGTCATACGTCGTTTATTGGAATGGTATTCGTGCTGCACTCTAGCGGATAGTTTCTGAAACATTTGGTATTCATTCCTTCTTAGTCTGATGTAATTTACGTGGCTGTGGTGAATAATTTTACACGTGCTCTGCAGCGTTGTGTTTGGAGGTTACGTTCTGCATTGTGTACAAAAGTGTGAAGGTGTGAGCAGTGTTTTCGTTTATAAATAACGTTTATTATTCGTATTATTTAAATTATAGTGTGTAAAATTTGGATTTAGTGTTGAGTATTGATTTAGTAATCTGATAAACTATCTTTGCAAAATGTCTAAATATTTGACTGAAGACAAAATTCGTAAATATATTACAAACTTGTGACGATTTTAAAATAATGTTTAAATCGCACAAATAAAAAATTGCTTTCAATATAAGTAAGAGTATTATCCACCCCTTACCTATGCCTAGATTCATGCCACAACGTGCAAATTGTCCCATACCAACACGTTAAGAACGGTGTTATTTAGCTAATAATAATAATTACTTTAATTAAATAAAATATGTACAAAATAAATAAATAAATTAATAATTCGTAACCAAAAGGTAAAATAATGTATTACGACTTAATTAGTAAATAATTAATATAACTTAAAAGAACGAACTATTTTCTCAGTGCGTAAAACCGCGCCAGCTACTGAGCCCTTGCCGCTAAACATTGCATTCACTCGCCCGATAGACACCGAGATGTAAGGATGTAGCTGCTGTGTCGTGAACATACACATAGGTGTATACCGTTAAATAATATTTAATCACGTTTATAATGAGTTCGAATTGACCTATGTAGTATAATAATAATAATAATAATAAAAACAAAAATTATAATGTAGTGCGTGAGGAAACATGTAAAAAAAAAAAGGAAACTTAGCCGACACATCTCTTAGCAAGCTGTAAATGGTGAGAAATGTTAATTACCAGAATTTAGTGCTGATAAAATAAAAACTAACTAAAAGTAAAATGTAAACTACCGACTCCGAAAGAAGATAACACAAACAGCAACCGGATGAACTTCTAGGACCCAAAATCTAATCGTCTAGGAAGAGACTACCAGAAACAATCAACCTCATGGAACTTCAAGAGCAACCGTGGATCACACCCTAGAAGAGGACTGAAGATGACCATCATGGACCCCACAGCATACACATTGTTATATTCAGGTGATATCAAAACATAATATTTGTAACACAAATTCATTGTAAAACAACAAGACCAGTAACAAAAGAACAGTAAAGAACTTTTGATAATTTAAAGTTTAATATATATATTTTTGTAATCACTGTAATGAAGTAGTAAGGACATTACGATGTTTAGATTTAAATTAATTGTAAAATTTACAACCAAAATTATTCTTCTAATAATTTGGTTGAAGTTGTAATAAAAACATAACTAAGTTGAGTCCCGGATCCGAGGTACTAAAAAACAATATCTAGCTGAATGATTTTGATATAAAGAATAAAGAGTAAAATATACAAAATATTTAATGCAGAAATTTTTAGAATCTGAGTTTTAAAAGTAAAGTAAAGTATGAGAGGTAAATATGTTAATAAAGAGATGTTTTTGCTAACACCCAACGAGTGAATAAATTTATACAATCCTTGCTTAATTCCTGAATAATAAAGTGTTATAATTTGTTAGTGATTAAGGTTTACTAACAACGGCAGCTAGTTCAATTAACAGGTAACGAATTAACCTACTCCCCGATGTTTGTAATGTCGTACCAAGCTTTTACGGTACCAAAATTGCGCCACTCAACTGATTTATATAAAAGTTTTGTAAGCATCGTGACGCATACAAAATTGCGTCACCGCTCTTTGTAAAAGTAATAATAATTGTGTATTGTGTTGTTGAAATAATTATATTGTATATTGCTATAGTTCTTTAACAATAACTTTGACAAACATAAATTTATTCACTCTGAAATAAAAAAAATAAATGAGTAAAATTTTAATTAACATATAATAATATTAGTATCGTGACTTTGCCGTAATAAACAAGTCGTCGCTGGTAAATATTCCATTCTAAACCTGTCGGTACGAACCAGCCTGTTCATGTTAAATACGTGTTGAGGAATGTAAACTCTCCCCTTTTGTATGCACGCATCTCATTCAAAACCTCGCCTCGCTAACCTAACAGACAACCTTAGACACGATCTTTTCCTGTTCTGAATTGTCCTACCTATGTTACCACCCTATGTAACAATACGACTCCCCAAAACAGCTGACCCTTTGTGCTATTGTTAAAGCAATGAACTTTTCGTATATGAAATTTCTCTCTACTATACAATGGTATTAGCGTTTTGTTTTGACTAATTATATATGACAGTACATAAAATTGAATTGTTGTGAGATAAGTTTATTTAGATTAATTAGTATAAGATTCTATAAGTAATAAGAGATATATATGTGTGTTAAATGAATTCACGTTTTATAAGTGTTTAAAATAGATGACATAAGATTTGTCGTACGTAATACGTCGTGTATTTAAAGTTGTTATTAACAAAAATGGCTCAATTTAACCCCGACTTGTTGTTGAAAGACGAATTAAGCTATGAAGCATTATTGCGTGGTCTTCCATACTCAAATGTAACTGTCGCGGAACTTCGCAAAACGTTAACGTGAAAATAAACCGGACAAACCCTCATTATTAAATCGTTTAAGTGTTTTAGATTTTGAAAGGGAAAAAGAAACATGCTATCACAAGTATACAGAACTAAATTCGATCGCACAAACCCAGCGTGATGAAAAATCCTCCGCAGTAATTTTACGCACCACCCAAAGAATTGAACATCTGACCCGCCGTATCACCAATTTGTTGAATTGGTCCGGTGATAAAGTTACCCCACCGGATATACAAAAATTCGCGGAGGAAGCATTACAACAATTACCCGAGATAATGCGCGAATTACGTCGAAGATCCGAATCGTTTAGATTAGAAGAGATTGAAGAAGCAATGACAAAACTAAACATTTCCCCTACCCAATCTCCTACTCAAGAACAGCAAACCGGTACTGTAAAGTTTCAGTTTCTGCAGGAATCCAATATAGATCCATTTAAAAAACGGTTAACTGATAGACAAGCAAATATCCAACCAGCAAACGTTACGCTACTCCCTAATGAACTAGAGAATATGTCTCGTAGCTACGATTTACCTTCTTACTTGCCGACGAATCAATCTGCGGAAAAACCGAAAAAGACGACTCCATTTAATTTAACTACAGAGCTTTATGGACAGATAACCCACCCTGTAGAACATATTTTGTCAGAAATACCAATCACTGATGGGCTGAATATTACAAAGCTCCTAGATTTTCTCAAGCAGCTTTTGCAATTAAAAGATCTGCAACAACAAAGACATGACCAGATTTTACAAGTAATTTTACCTAAATGTAGATCTCCTTTAAAAGATCGTGTGTTAGAATCCTTAAGGCAGAATCACCCAGTAGAAGAACTTCATACCACCCTAATAAGACATTTCATTCCCACCGGTATCTACGAAGAATTGAAGCAAAACTTAGTACTTCGTGTACAAGGAGTATACGAGAGATTAGCTCATTATATATCTGAAATAAGAGAATCTGCCTTATTGCTGCAAGTCAAATGGAGTGAACAACAGTTAGTAGACAATATCTTAGTCGGACTATGATGAGCGATCTCGCCTAGCACTCATGAAACGACCATCCACTTTCCCCGAACTAGAACTATGTTGTATGCATTCGTCCAACGTCTGGTATTCTGACCAGAACAGACACGTTTCTATGTCCCAGACTCAACGCAGAGATTAATTCCAACCCCTACCAATCGGAACTGATACCCGAACCTACCGCGATAAGCGATTCGTGAGGACATCAAAAACCCAAAGCTACCCCCATGTTTCATACGCTAGACCACAACCCCGACAACATGCGAGTGAAGTCAATGAAAAAAGAAGATGTTATAACTGTGGAAAGGCCGGACACATTAGCAAGGTATGTAAACAAAAGCGCTACCAACAGAAAACCGACCAATCAAAAAACATGTGAAGCTGGAAGAACAAAAATCCTACGTCTTCCGCAGCAACAGAAGGAAAGGTAAAAACAATAATAATCATAGAGTAAAAATAAAAAAAAATAAACGCATAGACCCTTACCTAACAAGATTTATTGAGAAGTGCAACTCTATTGGTGCATGTAAAACAAGTATCTGCCAGCTACCCTACGTACAGATAGGCCTTGGAGCAACGAATACCCTTGGTTTAATTGATTCCGGATCTACCCGTAGTATAATTAGTCAACAGTTAGCCACCGTATTAGCTAATCATAATCTGATTGAACGTAGCCAAATGGTGAACATAAAGTGTGCCACCGCAAATAAACAAAACCTAAATATATCGCGCAGTATTACGGTGAAATTAAAAATAAAGAATTTTACTTGGCATGTTCCCCTACTAGTAGCTGAAGAGTTAGGACAAAACTTAATATTAGGCGCGGATTTTATAAGTAAAACTGGCTTAATCCTTGATATGTATGCAAAACAATATTTCTTCAGATTTGATCGTACTCGAAAATATCAGTTTGACTCCGAGTTAAGTAACGACGCTATTTGTAAAACCGCAACTATTCAATCAGAGCATCAAGAATCTAGTCTGAGTCATTTAAAAGGAAATGAGAGACAAAGAATTCAAAAGCTAATAAGGGAATTTTCTACTGTACTTACCCCCAAGTTAGGATTAACCCATTTAATCGAATATAAAATAAATCTTAGTGACAACAAGGTAATACGTCTTCACCCATACAAATTATCACCTCCCAAGATGGAAATAATGAGAAACCACATTAACAAACTCCTTGATCAGCATGTCATTGAACCGTCAACTTCTCCATACTCATCACCTGCATTCCTAGTACCAAAAGGAACTGACAAACATAGACTAGTCGTGGATTATAGACAGCTAAATAAGAGTATAGAATTTGAATCGGTACCCCTGCCCGATATTCACAGCGCGTTTCACTATTTTACAAAAGCGAAAATCTTCACTATAATGGACATCAACCAAGCATTCCACCAAATCCCACTAGCTGAGGAATCAAAACATCTAACTGCTTTTGCTGTCCCATTTAATCTATATCAATTCACAAGAGTACCATTCGGTATATCACAAGGAAGTTCAGTATGTAGCAGACTGTTAGAAAAAAATTTTCATGACGTTAAATTTAAATTTGTGTATCACTATCTTGACGATATAGTAGTATATAGTGAGTCAGTGGATCAACATATTGATCACTTGCATGAAGTATTATCCAGGTTAAAGAAAGCTGGACTGACCATAAACCCGAGTAAAGTTAACTTCGCAGTAAAACAATTCTCCTTCTTAGGTCACATAGTATCAGCCGAAGGTAAGGTTAGCATCGATCCCGAACGTACGTGCGCAATCCGAGAATTCTTACCGCCGAGAGACGCCAAAGGTATAGCTCGATTTTTAGGTATGATTAATTATTTTCATAAGTACATACCCCACTTAGCGGATATAGCAGCCCCATTGAATGCACTAAGAAAGAAAGGAACGAAATTCGAGTGGACTACTCGACACCAAGACGCGTTTGAAACACTTAAAGAAAGCATAATATCCCCACCGGTATTGCAGTTAGCAGATTTCAGTAAACCATTTGTAGTACAAACTGACAGTTCAAGTGTAGCATTAGGAGCCGTAATATATCAGGAAATCAATAATACTAGACTCCCGATCAGCTATGCATCCCGTACATTGACCGAGCAAGAAAGGAAGTTCTCAGCCTACGAACTTGAATGTTTAGCTGTAGTATTCGCCTTTGATAAATTCAAACCATTTTTGGAACACAAAGAATTTCTACTAGAAACCGATAATCAAGCTTTATCATGGTTATTGAACCACCCAAAACAGTTAGGTCGTATCGGAAGATGGGTGTTAAGACTAAATTGCTACAAGTTCAAAGTGCAACATATTCGTGGTACTCAAAATGTAGTAGCCGATACTCTATCCCGCATGTTCCAACTACCCAATACAAGACCTGGCGAAGACAATATTGAAACCACTACCGTTAATACGCTAATTACTAACTTTCCCCTTGCATTTAAGGATATAGCATATCACCAACAACAAGATCCGAAATTGTGCAAAATAATAGAACAAATAGAGAAAGGAAATTATTCTGACAAATATACCTTGAGTAAACGAGTACTTTGTTTTAAAAAGGCAATCGGAAAATTACTGAGAATAATCGCCCCGGAAATAATCAAACCCATGCTAATGGATTACTACCATTCATCGACCATTGGAGCTCATATGGGAATTAGGAAAACCATACATCGTATTCGCAAGGAATATCATTGGGAAAACATGAACAGTGAAATAAAAAGGTTCGTGAAAGAATGCGAAATCTGTGCCCTGAGCAAGCCAGCAAGAATCAGTCAAGTCGGAAAATTAATCTCTGAAGTACCCACCAATCCCTTCTCGAAGATATACATAGACTATTCTGGTCCTTATCCCCGTTCTAAATCCGGAAATACGATGCTATTAATTTGTGTAGACTCTTTCACTAAATTCGTGTGGATGTATCCTATGAGACGTGCATTAGCATCTACGACAATAAAAATTCTACAAGAAAGACTATTTAAAGATTATGGTACACCCTTACATCTGATATCTGATAATGGACCTCAGTTTAAATTGAAAAAATTTAATGTCATGTGTTTTAAATTAGGGATAAATCATATTACAGTGAGCGAATACAGACCGCAAGGAAACCTAGCAGAAAGATACTTGCGTAACTTAAAATCAGCATTAATATCTTATCACGCTAAAGACCAGGCAACCTGGGATCAAAATATTTCATGGATACAATTTGCGTTCAACTCGGCGTATCATGAAGGACATAAATCAACACCATTTGATTTACTGTACAAGTATAAACCCAACCATCCGTTAACCACGAAGTGGAAAATCCATGAGTTATTGCCCCGCGACATAAATGGGAATAACATACGAAAAATATGGAACGAAGCTCGTGCAAATTTGAGAGCGAATTTACAAAAATCAAGGAAGTATCATGAGCAGAATAATAAACAAATAGAGTATAAAGTAGGTGATTTAGTAATGTATAAAACGCATGCAATGAGTAAAGCCGTTGATAGGACCACTGCGAAACTATCATACTGATGGTGTGGCCCCTACAAAATTCATAAGTTCATCACCCCCGTTACTGTAGCTCTGTAAGAACCCAATACAGAAAATTACATTCGCAGAAGCCATCTGTCTCAAATAAAAAAATGTTTTTCGTGTCAAAATACAGAAACACGACTACGAGAAAAATAGAAAACCGAGAATACTATTTAAGTATTGAGAATAAAATATGTTGTATAGACTTATATAGGAATACGATAAGATTTTGCAACATCCTATATCGTAAATGAGTATAAACTCAAAACCCTCGTACGAATAATAGCGAGGCCTGATCAACCTTAGTTAAAGTCCTGCGAGAATGATATAGAGAATGAGAAGTCAGCTGACGAGAAAGAAAAAACTAATTCCTAGCGAAGTAAACTAAAAGTAATTCGATTGTTATTACAATACGGGATTATTATTAGTAACCTACTCATGAGTATAACTCCGTAAAACGAGTGAAGAAATCCAACAAACAAAAAACCGGTAGTAGATGTAAGATTTAAAATAAGGTAGATTTATGTTTTTGTGTATTTTATATGTAATAGATGTATTAGAAGTTAAATATTTTGTATAAGTTGTAAGATAATCAATTGATAGATGAAAATAATCTGAGAGAGAGAAATTACAGTATGAAATTCTGTCCCCAAATGTAATTTTGTTTATTAGATTTAATTATTACCCCACCACCCCATCTTCATCGTTAAGTGCAGGAGGATGTGACGATTTTAAAATAATGTTTAAATCGCACAAATAAAAAATTGCTTTCAATATAAGTAAGAGTATTATCCACCCCTTACCTATACCTAGATTCATGCCACAACGTGCAAATTGTCCCGTACCAACACGTTAAGAACGGTGTTATTTAGCTAATAATAATAATTACTTTAATTAAATAAAATATGTACAAAATAAATAAATAAATTAATAATTCGTAACCAAAAGGTAAAATAATGTATTACGACTTAATTAGTAAATAATTAATATAACTTAAAAGAACGAACTATTTTCTCAGTGCGTAAAACCGCGCCAGCTACTGAGCCCTTGCTGCTAAACATTGCATTCACTCGCCCGATAGACACCGAGATGTAAGGATGTAGCTGCTGTGTCGTGAACATACACATAGGTGTATACCGTTAAATAATATTTAATCACGTTTATAATGAGTTCGAATTGACCTATGTAGTATAATAATAATAATAATAAAAACAAAAATTATAATGTAGTGCGTGAGGAAACATGTAAAAAAAAAAAAGGAAACTTAGCCGACACATCTCTTAGCAAGCTGTAAATGGTGAGAAATGTTAATTACCAGAATTTAGTGCTGATAAAATAAAAACTGTAACTAAAAGTAAAATGTAAACTACCGACTCCGAAAGAAGATAACACAAACAGCAACCGGATGAACTTCTAGGACCCAAAATCTAATCGTCTAGGAAGAGACTACCAGAAACAATCAACCTCATGGAACTTCAAGAGCAACCGTGGATCACACCCTAGAAGAGGACTGAAGATGACCATCATGGACCCCACAGCATACACATTGTTATATTCAGGTGATATCAAAACATAATATTTGTAACACAAATTCATTGTAAAACAACAAGACCAGTAACAAAAGAACAGTAAAGAACTTTTGATAATTTAAAGTTTAATATATATATTTTTGTAATCACTGTAATGAAGTAGTAAGGACATTACGATGTTTAGATTTAAATTAATTGTAAAATTTACAACCAAAATTATTCTTCTAATAATTTGGTTGAAGTTGTAATAAAAACATAACTAAGTTGAGTCCCGGATCCGAGGTACTAAAAAACAATATCTAGCTGAATGATTTTGATATAGAAAGAATAAAGAGTAAAATATACAAAATATTTAATGCAGAATTTTTTAGAATCTGAGTTTTAAAAGTAAAGTAAAGTATGAGAGGTAAATATGTTAATAAAGAGATGTTTTTGCTAACACCCAACGAGTGAATAAATTTATACAATCCTTGCTTAATTCCTGAATAATAAAGTGTTATAATTTGTTAGTGATTAAGGTTTACTAACAACGGTAGCTAGTTCAATTAACAGGTAACAAATTGAACTGGTTCCCGACATTTGTGATATCTTAACAAGGGAGATGTCACAAACTGTGAATCGGGTGATGAAGTGTCTATTTTTGACGAATTGGAGAGCAGAGATACTTTTAAAGTAAGTAGAAAATTTTAATTTAACACTATTTATACATTTTTAATCAATTTGCCTATAATTGAAGTTGACAATTTTGCATTAAAATACATTTTACAAAATTTCAAAAAATTCCACTTTTAGGGGCCCGGCATACTGACCGAGTTGTCATTGTTCAAAGGGTTAACACACATGTACTGGGCTTTTGCGTCTCGCAACTCCCACTAATACAAGCAAAATTTACATTTTATAAAATCTTAATTACTAAAAATAGAAATATCTTCTATATTCATAACACGAACCTATACTTTCTTTTATTTTTTGGATTTTGTAATTACACACACCACTCACATTCCAATTACCCCGTTTCTAGATCTTGTTCAAAAATGAGTTTGATTTTGTAATTTGTTATTTTCTTTAGAGATAGATTATATTTAGGCCTTTATATAAAATGTTGAGTCTCATCCTTTCGTAGGTTCTACGTTGTTACGCCACCACGTGTCACGCACTGTTTAAAATATAGTTTCGGAAATTAGTTTGTTCTTTTTATAAATTTGGCTATTCACTACTCATTATGAGTTGTTTCGTGATCACTTTAGTTTTTTAACACATTTTATTAATAATTTGACTCGAATTATTTAGACGACTTACACACGCGACCGGCCGGTCCTGACACTGTGTGTAGAGTGACGCCTCGCAACAATGGCTAGCGAGGATTTTTCTTGGCCTTGCCCTCTAGATGTTGGCGGAAATACGAGGACGTCTAAACTCCTTACTGTGGCGTTTCGACGGTTCATTGGTTCTTTTGACCGTCGACGATATTCTGTGACGATACCACAGACCGTGGTTCACCATTTCCTTCGTCTTCAAAGACACGCAGTGCAAATTTGTCGTCTCACGCCATTTTTTGTTACAGCGTCTTAGCGTCCTATTTAATCATTCGGCGCAGGTGAGGCGCCCGTGCGTGTGGACTCACATTCTATACGTGACAATTCTCGAATTTGGTACAGCGCACACCGCTCCAGACTAACGTACGTTTAAAGAGCTCTGCTGTGGTTCTTTGTTCAAGCTCTCATGGGAATTCGCAATGGTAATTTTAATACAGAAATTAATAAAATAAACCTCCCCATTTTGTCCTGTTACAATATTTTATAAAGTACCATTATAACATTTTAAATAATCAGTGCTATGATACAATTTTTTTGATTGACAGAACATGACACTTAGCAGATGTTACAGCAACATTATATGTTTACATGAAAATTTAAAATATCATTGCGGTCTGTACCAAACAGCTGATAGAAAATGTATTCTGCATTAAAACGTACATAACAAAATAATATTCTAAGTTGTAAAGTCGTGATACAGGGAGTTGAACATCAGCTGAACATAGGGAGAGGGTGACCCTGTTGAAGCATGAACAAAAGGTAGGGAGGTTTAGTTTCTACCCGACTGTCATTGGAAAGTCGGCAATTAGGGAAAGTGGAAGAATGCGTTGCTTTTGCGGAAGGGCAATAAAGCAATAAATATATCATGAAACCTGTTCTACGAATTTTAACATAAGCTACAAAAAGGCCAAAAAAACTTGCTAAAGGAAATAAACCATTAGTTTGTTGAAGTGTTTCAGCCTGAGCATTCAGATTACAGCTGTTGTTTTCTGCTGATCTTTTTCAGTAATAAGCTATTATTTGTAATATCAATCGATTGCTTTTGTACATGTATTTATTGTGATTTTAGTGTGTGTGTGTGTGTGTGTGTGTGTGTGTGTGTGTGTGTGTGTGTGTGTGTGTGTGTGTGTGTGTGTGTGTGTGTGTGTGTAAATTATTTGTTGTATGTATATTCTATGTGTAGTGTGTGTTATACTTAAGTGTTTGTGTAAATATTTATGATGGTATCATAAGAGGCTGAAAAATGTCACATTTTCAATAGAGGGGAACAACGAATCTTTTTATGTGTTTACAACTCTTTAAAACTGAAATACTCTAATAAATCAGACAATAACATTGTTAAAGAGACTTGTGAAATAACGGGAATAAACTAGGCAACATTTTACAGACTCCATATACAATATAATCTAAAGAAGGTCCAGTTGTTACACACACAAAAAAGAAAGCTAGGCAAGGACTTTTACTTGAAAACAGCCATAAAATAAAATACAATGACTTTGTTAGGAGCACAATTCGTCAAAAAGATTTTTTTAGAAGAAGTGAGCTGCCAACTGTGAATTCAATGCTAAACAGTGTCAACAGTGATATCACCCTGTCAGATTTTAAAAGAACAATGTTTTACCGTTTATTAAAAGAAATTGGGTTTAAATATGAAGAAAGAAGGAAGAAAGGCATCTTAGTTGTATGGGACGATATAATTGTTTTGAAACATTCCTGTTTGAAGGAAATGAAATGTTATAGGGGTGAAAATAAAAATATAGTTTTCCTCAATTAAATGTGGGTGAATGTAGGCTCCTCTGTAATAAAAGCATGGAGAGATGTAAAAATTAGTTCGACGAAAGATACCTTTGCAGCTGGATGGACTGACAGTCTTCAGCATCTAACTTCAAGAGGGACTTGTTTTGTGAGTCATGCTGCTTTTCGTTCCAGATTTGAAAAAAAAAATGCAAATTTGGTATTGCTTTCAAAAAAATACTATTGACTACCATGACAAAATGGACGATGTGTTATTTAAAAAGTGGGTTTTGGAGCAGCTGTTAACGAATTTGGAGAAGGGAAGTGGCATTGTAATGTACAGACCACTCCAGATGCTTTGAAAATTTTGTTTTGTTTTTAATGTTTTGTCTAGTCCATGTGTTTTGTTGTTTTATAAGCTGATGCTGATTTGAAGTTGATGAGTGGTCTTATGGGGTATCCTGTTTTATATAGCTTTGTAACGGGACAAACTATTGGGATCTATTTTATTCTTTAATAATTGTAAAAGTGGTAGCAACCCAAGCTGAACAACGTTTTGATCACAAACGCTTGACATTTTTGAACACCTTGTAGTCCACCTCATATCAAGCCGTGCAAGGCGCAAAAGCAATTAAGCGTCTGGGAATGTGTAAGAGCGCGCGTGTGTGCCGCTTTTTTGGCGACATGTGCTCAGAGGACAAAAGGGCATGAGAAAATATATAGTCTCCGACCCAAAATTCATAACGGAAGGAAGGCGAATTATACCCCCTGACCGCCGTTAAACCAATCACGGAACAAGTTGACACCAACGCCTTACGCTTGGCGGGTAGGCAACCAAGCGCACACAGTCGACAGTTGTAGCAGTGAGTTGGACACCATTACTTAAACAGTACAAACGTAATTTCACGGTAGCCTCGGAAAAACTTTGGTAGACCGAAAATGTAAAAGTAGGTCTACCAACGAGAGTGTTGTGATGTGATACAACAGAAAACGGTGTGGTTCAACAGAAGTAACATTTATAAAATAAGTTTGTGGTAGTTTTGCGGGCAAGTGTAAACTGACATGTGGCATAATGGTCACGGATACTGAATTCAGTTAAGTACAATATTTCTTTTTGGCCAAAAGTTTATGTAAGGCGAAACATTTGAAGTATTAAAGAGCTCAGTTAATAAAACGGGGGGAAAAGAGAGTGAGAGTGTGTGTGAGGGAAAGGGGAGAAATAAAAAGTAAAAGAGTACTGGTCTGTAAATAGAAATTAGTATAAGAAAACTTTAAATAATAGAGATTAGTGGAAATAACATACAGTAAATTTGAGAGAAAATAAAATATTTTGGTGTTAATTGCATAACCATGTGTTAACCATGTGCATGCCTGTTACCATTTCCTAGTGTTCTGTGCTGAAAAACTCGTCTAAACATTTCCGTGGAATTTTCTGCTTTGGGGGAAGTCAGATTGCAAAATTGTCCAGTTTTAATTAAGGTAATGTATAAAGGTCTCCATATCTGTCCTTCAAAGATATTGGTGGCGACCCTGAACTTCTGTTGGTGTTTTTAAAAGGTAAGTAAGCGAGAGAAAGATCGCAAGGTAAGGTTCTGGCAGAATATTTTTTTTTAATTTATAAAATTGGTTGTTTCTTCACAATTGGCGACACACTGCCAGGATCCTAGTATATAAATATTATGCGAGGTAGACCTGTTTTGAGGCACAGAAAATAGGATTTGGGTAACGGCGTAGGTTGTGAAATTAGCATATAATATGTACGTTGAATAAGGTTATGTTTTGGTAGCGCTATTGTGTGTTTAGTTTTACGTATTGCTAACGATTTTAGGTGTGGGGTATTTTGATTTAATGTGTATAATTATTGAGTAATAGAAGGGTTATAGTGGCTTTTATATAAAAGGTATTATATAAATAATTGTTTAACATGGCTGAGGCACGAGAAACCTTAATAGACACATGGGAGAAATTCTATGACGGGTTAAGGAGGTGTATGGAAGAAATGACTGATGATGATTGGCGTAAATTTAATGATAATCTTAAACAAAATACGGAATTATAGGATTTTATAATAGAGAATAGTGGTGGCACTATTAGTGATGATAAAAAACGAGCTAAAGAGTTGAGAGAACAAACGGAAGAGTGTAAACAAGAAAGTAAATTAAATCCAGTAATGGATAAGAAGGTAAGTGAAGGGGTTAGTGAAAGTAAAATAGTGGAAGTGGTAGCGTCAGAGAATAAAATATTGAATAGTGATGATAATGATGATAGTATAGTGGGGGTAGAAAATGGTAGAGAGACAGACCAATTAAATGAAAATAAAGATGATCAGGTAACAGAGAATGAGGTAAGTAAAGATAGTATAAATGGAAATAACGAAGTAACAGACGACATTGGTGTCAATACAGGTGAGAATAGTGGTGATATGATGACGAAAAATAACGAAGAAATAACTAACGAGGTAAGTGATAGTTATAAAAATGAGTTAACAAGTAATAGTGGTAAGATAGTTGAAAACGGGGTATTTAAAGGTGATGCGGTGGGTAATAGCGATGAGGATGAGAGAGTAAATGTATTAGAAGTGATTGACGGAGTAGTCATTAGTATTGATGAATTAGAGAAAGAGTGGAAAGAGAATTTACAGGTAGAGGGGTTGCAGAGGGTAAATTTTTCCCGTGGTGTGGTTGGGGGTGAAGAAATGTCTTCACGAATGTATTTGGTAGATGAAAGTTTTACGAATAATTGTCCCTTGAGTTTTTGTGGTGTCCCTGGAAAAGCCAGGAAGTGTTTTTACGTAGTAGTACCCTTTGCATGGAGTGATAGAGACAAAATGAAATGGTGTTATGATGAGAAGTATTTTGAGAGAGAGAGAAATATAGAGTTATTTGAGGTTAGTAGAAATTATAAAGAGTTAAGAGAGAGGATGAAAATTGAGAGAGTTAGTAAGATTGTAGACTTACCTTGTTGTGAGAATAGTGCAGTAATGGATGAGGATAACGTTGATAGTTATATGGAATGCTTACCTGTATATAGACGTGGGGTATTAATAGTAGATGATTCTGAAAATAAGGAGAGGTTAAAATGCTTAAGGATGACAGATAATAATACTGACGGAGACAGGACTAAAATTACCAAGGTAGACGGGTTTTATGAGTTAATAATAGGGAGTAATTTGGTGAATTATTCTTGCGATGTAGGAGATAAACCCAAAGTAGAGTTATTGTATAAATAATAATAATAATGTAATGAGTGTAAGTAAAGATGAAAATTATTATGTGAAAATAAGATGGATTTTCGATGATGGTGGTTAGATAAATAGCAAATGAACATTTAATTATTGAGTTAATGGTTTTGGAAAATGGACTGAATATGTAATGAGTTTGGTTAACAATGATATTTGAACTGTGGATTCTATATACTTTGTATTGATGTTAAATGTATTTGTGTAATAGATTATGTTGTATTTTGTATTGTAGGTAAACAATGTAGGTATGCAAGAGGAATGGATTTTATAATAATAATAATAATTCTATACCAGACTAAATAAATAATGAGAATAATTGTGTTTGTAATGAAATTCAATGAATTTAAATTGTTTTGGAATAAGGTGATCAAAGTAACTTAGTGTTTTAAAGAAACTGATGGGATTCAATAATTGGAGATTAATTAATTAATTAATGTTATATAAATGAACTTTGGTAATGAATTTAAATGATTTTCTGAGAATTATACTTTATAATAAATAGTAAATGAGTAAACGTTAAATGTGTTTAGTTGTTGAGTCATATGGTTATTATGAGGTATCAGAAGGTACATTTGGTTATGTACATTATATTTGTTGTGATAAATGGTTATAGTGGGGAGTTTATGACAGTAATCATGTTTTATTTGATTGAATGATTGACCATATGTAGGTAGGAATTTTATAACGAAATGGAAGTAAAGTAAAATGTTTTAATAAAAAAATTAAATGAATTTGAAAGAATTTAACTTAGGGAAGGTGTGTAATTTTTAGTAAAATCTGAATTTAAAATGTTTACGTTAATGTAACAATGGTAATGGTCATGTTGAAAGTTGTATTATGTTGATTATAAATGTCTAGGTGAGTAGTATGTAATTAAGTATAGATGCGCAACATGTGTTATATATTTTAAATATGATTCCCCACTTTCGGGCAGTCACGGCCTCACTGAACCCTGACCGTGGAATTGGCTCATCTTTAACTGGCTGTGGTCAGGGCACATTACGTTACGCGCTGCCTAAGTCTGGCCATAGCTGGTTATCGTTGTAAGAGGTGAATTTAGAAATTAACCGGGTGGGTAAATCAGGGGAATCACCATAACTATGGAACAGCGGCTATCCATTGAATGGGATGGTAGACCGTGTAAGGGCATATAACTAAATTTTAGTAGGATTACTGGTGTCCTCAGATATCAGTAATGCTGAATGTTTTGTAACGCCGAAGCAAGAAAGAACGGTGTAGGCAGCGTCTACACCCTAAAAAAAAAACCCCAACTTTAGTTCTTGTGGAGGCAACTGGGCGCTACAGTCCAGGGGGGGCCATAGTGTGTGTGGAAGGAGGTTTTTAAATTGTTACTAAATAATTTCTGATTGAATAAAAAAAAGATAAAATTGATGATTATTATAATGGTGCGATAACAGTGAAGTATTAAAGGAGGTAGTTTTGATTATCCATGTATCTGTTGTATCGAATAACTTTGTATTTTTTATTAATTATGTTCTGTATTAGTTAATGGTAGCAGTAGTCATTTACGTTAACAATGGTAAATTGAGATGTTGAAAAAAAAAATAAGATGATATAGTTGTTCACTTGAATTCAAACTTGAATTAGGTTGAAATTATAATGGTCAAGAGTATGGTGATATATGTAGTATCAATAAAATGTCTTATGTTGGATTAAGAATGTATCTTAAACAATGTTTGTGTATTAGAAGTTAGAGTAGATAATTGAGATACAACCAGTACTTTGCTGAAAGGCAAAGCAGTACGACTAAGGGGAAACAAGTCAGTTAAGGATGTGGTAGGTTGAAAAGCCAGTAATTGATATTTTTTATTGAATGTTGCAGAGTCTGGTGATACTGTGGCGGGTGCCTGTCTGACTTTATGGTGTTGGGATCTTAACAAGAAGTCCAGTAATGTCATTCAGGTGCAGCCAGAGTCACCTGACTAGGGGGGTAAGTTACCCATGATTGTATTAAGTATTAAAGGGGGGTTGTTGGTGCCATATCCTTGCTGGTCCTCTTAGGTTTTTTTTAGGCAATGAGACTTTTTCTGTTTCAACAGAAAACCTCTCATTGGGGGGGTATTGTAACGGGACAAACTATTGGTATCTATTTTATTCTTTAATAATTGTAAAAATGGTAGCAACCCAAGCTGAACAACGTTTTGATCACAAACACTTGACATTTTTGAACACCTTGTAGTCCACCTCGTATCAAGCCGTGCGAGGCGCAAAAGCAATTAAGCGTCTGGGAATGTGTCGGAGCGCGCGTGTGTGCCGCTTTTTTGGCGACATGTGCTCAGAGGACAAAAGGGCATGAGAAAATATATAGTCTCCGACCCAAAATTCATAACGGAAGGAAGGCGAATTATTCCCGCTGACCGCCGTTAAACCAATCACAGAACGAGTGGATGCCAACGCCTTACGCTTGGCGGGTAGGCAACCAAGCGCACACAGTTGACAGTTGTAGCAGTGAGTTGGACACCATTACTTAAACAGTACTAACGTAATTTCACGGTAGCCTCGGAAAAACTTTGGTAGACCGAAAATGTAAAAGTAGGTCTACCAAAGAGTGTGTTGTGATGTGATACAAAAGAAAACAGTGTGGTTCAACAGAAGTAACATTTATAAAATGAGTTTGTGATAGTTTTGTGGGCAAGTGTAAACTGACGTGGCGTAACGGTCACGGATACTGAATTCAGTTAAGTACAATATTTCTTTTTGGCCAAAAGTTTATGTAAGGCGAAACATTTGAAGTATTAAAGAGCTCAGTTAATAAAACGGGGGGAAAAGAGAGTGAGAGTGTGTATGAGGGAAAAGGGGAGAAATAAAAAGTAAAAGAGTACTGGTCTGTAAATAGAAATTACTATAAGAAAACTTTAAATAATAGAGATTAGTGGAAATAACATACAGTAAATTTGAGAGAAAATAAAATATTTTGGTGTTAATTGCATAACCATGTGTTAGCGTAGTTACTTATTTCGCCTGTTACCATTTCCTAGTGTTCTGTGCTGAAAAACTCGTCTAAACGTTTCCGTTGAACTTTCTGAATTGGGGGAAGTCAGACTGAAAAATTGTACAGTTGTAATTAAGGTAATGTATAAAGGTCTCCATATCTGTCCTTCAAAGATATTGGTGGTGACCCTGAACTTCTGTTGGTGTTTTTAAAAGGTAAGTAAGCGAGAGAAAGATCGCAAGGTAAGGTTCTGGCAGAAAATTTTTTTATTTATTAATAATTTGTTTGTTTCTTCACAGCTTTATAATTCCTTTTAGTAGTGGGGGCTTTTGTGTTGTTGATGATGAATTTGGTTGTTCTTTGTTAAGTATTGTTTTGTTTTCTATGATTAGTTTTATTTTATTTTTTTTCTCTATGTTTCTTATCATTTTGTTATTATTAATACTTTGTATTTTATTCTTACTTTTGTCTATTATTTGGTTTATTTCATTTTCATAGGTATACACAGTATATACTTTCTTTCAAGTAATAATTATTTGTATTTATTAAGTAGTCTACTCAAAATTATGATTTCCAGATGGTGCAGACAAGATTTTCTGTTTTAAATCTTAAATTACAACAAGTGTATTTCTAGTGATTTCTGTAACAGTACAGTATGTTAATTGAAACACGTGATGATTAACTCAGTATAAGAAGCACAGGAAACAGACGTGCAACAGTATGGGGTACAACTGCTGAAGAATATTTGTACGATTCGCTTAGTACTTTGAAAACTGATAAAAAACAGAACATTAGGAGTTAGATCAAAATTAAATTTGAATCTTTCTGTACAATTCACTCACTTAATGTATTAGTCTATCTGGAATAGGGAAGAAGTTTTTTGTAGGCTACTTTTTATGCCTCATGTCTGAAAACAATTAAAATTTGATATGAAATTTTATTTTTTATTTTGTTAGTACAAGGATATTATTAAACTTAAATGTTAAATGGCATGTACATGATCTGGACTACATGTAAAAAAAATATATATTGTTAAAGACCAAGAACATCTTGAATAAGGGCAGTTTATATTTTACTTACTTCTTACTTCTTGGTACGTGCGTCCAATTCATCCGCAATCGATGACACGATGCACCTCGTACACTTGAGCAGCCAGAACCGGTAGTTTTTTATCTCTCAAAATTGTTTTCATTTTTATGTCTTGGTCCAATTTACTAAGTTGCTCCTTCACCCTTATTTTCTTGCATGTCTGGTGATATGTACATTCCAGGAGTATGTGTTGCAGTGTCTCAATCCCAGTACCACACCTCTTGCACAAGGGGGACTCAGTCAGGTTGAATTGGTGAAGGTAGTGTTCTGTGTTATGTGCCCTGTTCTGTCTCTAGAAATGAAAGTCTGGATTTGTCTGTTGGTATTTTTATACATCTCGAAATCACTGGGTGTTTGTTGAATCTCGTAAAGTTTTCGTGCGACTGACGATGTTTTCCATTCATGTGTCCACACGTCTTTATATGTTTGCTTGATGTAGTTTATTCTGGATGTAAGAATTTCCACCTTTTGTGGTTTAGGTTCCATACTAGCCGCCAACTTTGCGAGTTCATCTGCTCTCTCATTCCCCATTATGTCTATATGACCCGGAATCCACTGGAAGCATATTTCTTTCTTTAAGCCTTGAAGTAAGTGTTGAATGCTATGTATATAGTAAAAATAATGTGTTGGTCTGTAAAATGCAATCGCCTGCAATGATGACTTGGAATCTGTAAAAATGCAAACCTGCATGGCCTCTAATTCAGTGCAGAACTGTAGAGCTGTGTAGATGGCCAGTAATTCTGTTTCCAGGCTCGACGATGCCAACGGTGGAATGGGATATTCAATTTTTAAATCTGGTATGAACACACTAGAGCCTGAATGGTGATTACTTGTATTCAATGAGCCATCTGTATAAATATGAAGGTAGTTCTCGTATCTGGATTTGATCACTTCTATGGTAGCTTGCTTCAGTTCTTCTCTACGTGCTTGCTTTGTTAACCCATAAGGCAGTTTGGTCTCCACAGTCGGCACTGACCAGGACCAGGGATTGAAGATGCACAAACCATGAACACCTCATGACAAGGATAGGCAAACTCTCAACATACTGCAGTGGAATGCGAGAGGTCTGAAACGAAGATGCGAGAGGAAGATGACTGAACTGAAGCAGGAGATGGAAGAATCAAAAATAAAGATTGCATGCATCGAAGAATCATCTCTGAAAGAGGATGCTTTGTCTGCAAAGTTTTATGGTTATACACCGTTAAACATTAGTCGAATAAACAGGCGCGGAGGTGACTTGGTCACTCTGGTTCATGATTCATTGCCGGTGATGGAGAGTGATTCCAGAATGCAGGATGGAATGGAGCATATGAAAACAAATATTCAAGTGCATAAGGATTTTGAGATCACAGTTGTTAATGTCTATCTACCTCCAGCTATTAAAATCACCACAAATATGCTTAATACTCTAGTGCCAACCAAGAAACATTATATCATTCTTGGAGATTTCAGTGCCAAACATATAGCTTGGAACTGTGGAAATCAGAATCAGAGAGGAGAGGTGGTTTATGAATGGATCACTGAAAATCATCTAATTCTGTTGAACAAGGATAAAAGATCAACATACCAATCTGCAAGTACGGGATCATGTAGCTCCATCGATCTCACTGTGGTGTCACCTGACCTGTACTCCCATGTTAATGACTGGCAAGTCGGCCAAGACATGTCTAGCAACCATTTCCCGATTATAACATCAATTCTATACAGAAAACCAAGCAAAGATAACCTGCCACTATCTACAAAGTGGAAAATAAAATCAGCGCACTGGGCAGAATTCAAGGAAGAGACCAAAAACATTAGTTTGAGCAACAACCCATTAACGGAGAGAGTAGAAATTATTACAGCCAAACTGTTGGAGGCAGCAGAGAAACACATACCGAAGACTAAGAAAACACACCAATCCATGAATATCTGGTGGAATAGAGAGACAGCTACGGCTAGGACTGAAAGGCAAAGAGCACGTTGCCAATGGAAGAGAAACAACATAATCAAAAACTGAATTAAATATAATAGAGCCAATGCTATTGCAAAAAGAATAAACTTGAACGCCAAAAGAAGAAGCTGGCAGGAATTTGTGAGTACGTTAAATACCAATACTCCCAGCGCTACAGTCTGGAAAAACTTTAAAGCAATGGAGGGCTCGAGTTATAATAAAATAAGTTGCATTATGGATGATGTGGGAGACGTTCACCAAGATGAAGAGAAGATTGCTGAATGTTTCTTAAAATATTACATAAACAAATCAGGATCAAAAACATCTTATCCAAAGGTTTTAACTAAACAAGAACAATATCTGTCTTGCAACATGTTTCACTTGTTTAGACACCGGGATGATTGTGATATTCCAATTCAAATTAATGAAGTCAGAGAAGCTATTAGACAGCTCAAAAACTCAGCTACAGGAGAAGACCAGATACACAATAACATATTCGCACACATTACTGAAGAGCTCTTAGAAGCTATCACAAACGTATATAACGAAATATGGAATACGGGTATCTACCACTCGGTGGACTGGAAGTGTGCAGTCATTATACCATTGCTAAAACCAGGAAAGAACAAATAAACAACAAACTCTTATAGACCTGTATCACTCACTTCATGTTTGGGCAAGTTGATGGAGAGAGTTGTCAACAATCGATTAAACTGGCGATTGGAGAGATATAAACTTCTTGGTGTTAATCAGTTTGGATTCCGCCCACAACATGGTACAGTGGATCATGGAACGATCGCCAATTGACTCTCGTTACATGATGGGGAGGCTGGAGAGGTGTGTCCAGCGTGGGCCGAACAGTGAGTAGTACCGGGTCGTGATCAGACGAGAGGTCTGACACGGCTTCGATAGTGATAGGGTAGGCCACGTCTTTGACAACAGCAATGTCAAGGACGTCTGGTACTTAACAGAAAACGTATATAAAGGGTTCAGTGAACAACAAGTGACGGTGGCCGTGATGATCGATCTTGAGTCCGCTTTTGATACGGTGTCGCCGGCTGCGTTGATGTTGCAGTGTGCAAAAATTGGCATACGAGGACGACTTCTACATTATTTGCACTCGTTCCTTACAAACAGAACAATAAAAGTAAAAATAAATAACTACACATCCAGAGCCAACAGTATTAACAATGGCATTCCACAAGGTTCTGTATTAAGTCCAACTCTTTTTAACATAATGCTGCATGATTTACCATCAGAGTTACCACTAAATACTAAGTTAGCCATTTATGCAGATGACATTACAATGTGGACTAGATGCAAATATGAAAATTTAGCAGCAAAAGCAACCCAAGCAGCTATAAATGAATTATGTAAGTGGACCAACAAGTGGCATTTCAAAGTCTCGCACACAAAATCGGAATACACAGTTTTTACAAGGCGACACAAACTCAAAGGTTTTCGTCCTGCTTTGACATTGGATGGTATTACAATGAAATACAACAGCAATCCAAAAATTGTTGGCATAACTTTGGATGAAAAGCTACTGTGGAATGAACACATTGCAAAAATATCAGAGCAAATTCTTGGAAGAATTAACCTAATGAAAATGGTTTGTAGCAAGACATGGGGTGGTGACGCAATAGTTATAAGGGAGCTATACCCCCTTAGGTCCAATACATAAGACCTAAAATGATCTACGGGTGTGAAGTGTGGGGAGGTGCTGGTGTGACACACATGAGAAAACTAGAGAAAATGCAGAATTGTGCTTTGAGAATGTCCCTACAGTGTCCAAGAACCACCTCTATCGAAGCTATGCAAATAGAACTTAATGTACAGCCACTCAAGTTATTTATAAAACAGACAACATGTAATAATTTTTTCAATGCAGAAACACTGCCGAGTGTGCACCCTCTTAAACAACTACATGATAATGCCTGCAGGCAGTCGTTTACATTTAGAACTGCCTCATTTATACTGGAACAAGATAGGAAGGAACCTAGTTTATATTTTAATATGTACTAAATCAAGCATGCGATGGTTTTGTTACAGCTTTTATTTTTACCAACTCAGTTTTGGGGCTAAATGTATCTAAAGTATACCAAAATATGAAGAATTAAAATACTATTACTACTGTGTTCATTTTGTAAACTTATCTAGTATTTCATTTTTATTGGCGATGTTTTCAAGTCGCATAATAGTAGCCAATATAAAACCCACAAGCCCAGTGTAATTCCCTGTCTCGCCCATTGTCTTATCCAACTGTGGAACCGAACCAACAATAGATGTAAAAAATTATTGTGTGTCAATGATATACTGAACAGTAATTACTAATTTGTTCTCGAATATAAGATGCTTGTGATTGCAAGTGATAGTACAATTACAAAAATGTTAAATAGATGACCTTCGTTACATATAATCTTAAAAATACTCTTGAGCATTAGTACACACACTAAGGAAGTAAAAGGATAATAATATTTTTATAAAATGTACAAGAAATAAAATGTGTTTTTAATAGTATTTTATACTATTTGGCAGTGATATTTTATTTTATTGGAGAATTTCAACATTCAGAAATAAAACGTTTAGAAAGATCTGAATGTAGTAGATGTTTGCTGAATTTTAAAATATGACAATAATATAAATTCTGTACAGATAATTGAATATTATATTGTTTGAAGGCTTGTGGCTGCTGAAGCAAGGTAAATGTACATTAGATACTTCATGGATGTATGTAAGCAACTTATTACCATGGTTAATGAGTAATCCAGATAACAAAGTATTACATCTGGCTTCATCACTCATTTCACATGTTACATCTGCTACTAGTAATCCATCAAGTACCTTAATTCTTGTCAAGAATCCATATTTTCCAAATCTTTCGGCTGCAGAATCAAGGGTGGTATATGCTGTACATATATCAAGGTAAGTCAGTACAAAATTTCTCTCCTTGAAGGTTGTTAACTCATTATTGTATGTGCCATTGATGAAAATTATATTTTTCGTGGATATAGGTTAAGTGAAACATTGAGAAGCAATACTAAAGCAACTTTACAGTGGTTGGACGACAATAAAGACTCAAAGATTCATTGGATCCAGTTATATATTAGTTCACTTCTAATTGGACGACAGGATCCAGATGTAAAATTGGCCGTAATAGATATTCTTAACAGGTCTGAACCTCAGTTTGCAGCACATAGTCTTACATTGAATTTGTATCAATTGTCAAGGGAGAAGGATCCAAACGTGCTGGTGGCTTTATTAAAAATGCTTCCATCCACAGCTGTTGATAAGGTTTGATCTTATTTTAGCATAGATGTAATAAACCTTTAAATAAAAAATAATAGGGATTTGTATGTGGAAAATTTTTGTTCTATATATTGTTTAAATGATGTAATTTGCAAGTATTTTAACATTATTTTTGTTTCTCACTTCCCCTTTATGAAAATGTGCACTGAACATATGTCAAACGGCTGATTTATATTTACATTTCAGTAATATATTATGACAAATCATGAAATCATTAAACTCTGAAAAATTTATTATGTGATTATATTCACATTGTGTGGCCTTATTACATTTAACTTTTGAAAAGAATTCACTGATTTTGAGTTTTGATATACGATAAAGTGAATTTTTCAGTTATTATAATCTTTGTAATTCAGACGTAATCCTTATAATCCACTATTCAGGAAACAGAAGTAAAAATAATTTAATTAGAAATTATAATGGAATAATATGTGAAATGTAATTAAACAGGAACAAAAAGTTTTTTTTTCGTATTGTTTAAATTAGCAGCCATCGTTACTATTTCTTTTATAAAATTGCTAAACTGCTATAATTTTTATTGTTTAGACAAAGCTTTTCGTCATCACTGACATCTTCAGGTCTTAAACAACATTAAGACAGTCTTGAAACAGGTTTTAAAAGGAGCAGATGTATATTTTTTTAACATTTTTAAAGCTATAATGCCACGACTTATACGATGAAATTTCAAGTTTTATTTTTGTATTTTTTTATGCATTTTAGATAGGGTCATAATTGTTACATATGACTGGATACTTTGTATATCTAATACCGCATAGTCAAAGTGCAGACTGTTGGATCCATGTCTTCATATAATTAATCATATACACTCAGAGTTCACTATTTTACTATCTCTTTCACTTTAGTTTGTGTAAGACTTTTTTCTTTGGTTTTCATCAATTTGGGAATTTATTATTGTACAAGAGAAGTAATCATTGTACAGAGCTCCTCTTTCATCAAAATCATTTTATTGAACATTTCTGTACATTAGTAAATATATTCATTAATAAATAAGTATGAATTTATAGATAAACTTATATAAATATTAGTACTTTTATTTGCTTCTGATTTAAATATGTAAGAAATTATGTTATTTAATATTATTGTTGTTGATTAGTCTTTATAAGTGTAAATTTAAAAAAAAAAGATTTTATGTAAATCTTATAATAAAAAAAATAAAATAAAATAAGGTTGTTTAAGACCTGAAGATGTCAGTGATGACGAAAAGCTTTGTCTAAACAATAAAAATTATAGCAGTTTAGCAATTTTATAAAAGAAATAGAAATAAAAACAGTTTTTGTTGTTTTTAAAAGGAAAAGCTAGCCTAGTTTAGCAAAACGGAAGTACCAAATAATGAGGGGCATCTGTGCGTACTATCATGCACAAATTTAGAGAATGGAGAGAATTGGTTGAACACAATATATGATTTGGCTGTCATGCATCAGTATGTGAATCATGGGTTTTTTCAGTATGTCCCAAAATCTAAGTGACAATTCACAGATTCTAAGTATTCCAATTTAACAAAACAACAGAAAGAATTCACAAGCAAATCAAAATTCAAAGAAATGGTGGTTATTTTCTTTCGATATCTGAGAAATTATTCATATTGGTTGAGAGCCTGAAAGTCAGATGGTTAACCAGTACTACTGTAAGAGGGTTCTTAATTACTCTTCATGAAGAGGTGAGAAGAAGAACCCTGAAATATGAAAGATCCACTGATGAGTTCTTTACCAAGGCAATACACCTAGAGACAGCACGGTGTTTGTCAAGACACAGGTTTTTGGTGAAGCACAGGATCCCCGTGTTGGAACATCCACCTGACTTGGCCCCTTGTGATTTTTGTTGTTTCCAAAGATCAAGTATGCATTAAAAGAAACCTGCTTTGAATGTGTAGATGCAGTGAAGGCATATGTGATGGAGCTCATAAGAAACTATCAGAAGATGACTTGCTGCAACATTACTTCCATCATTTGAAAATTCAAATGGAACAGTGTAGGGATTGGGGAGGGGAGTATATCGAAGGGGATAAATATTGCAATTGTATAATACCATTGCATAAACATTTTTAAACATCATTGCGGTCATTTTATGATTATTGTAAGGAGATGAAACGTGGGTATCCCATATCACACTTGAACTGAAACACTAATCTTCTAATCCGTACATCGAAAGTATCCACCTCACTGATAACAAAAAATTATCAAGCAGATGATATTAACAAGGTATATCATGGTAATTTATTGTAGGACAGACATGGTACTCATTTAGTAAAGTTAATGTGTCAAAACCAAAAATTCTGTCATTTGTTATAAAATGTCGGAAAATTTGTGACTACCATTCAGAACAAAGACAGTTATGGCAGTGACTTCCAGTTTACTTTTCCACTGCAAAAAATTCTTAGTTGAATTGTTCAACTGTACCATATAGAATGTCATCCTAACATTTAGATGGATTAGTTGAATCACCTCCATATAACCCTGACTTGTTGGAGTTCCAGTTTCAGTTAATATAATTTCCAACTATTTGCTTCTTCTTCAGCTCTGATCAAATGTTAGAATTGGATGTCACCTGCTTGTAGCAGTAGTTAATGAATATAATTGTAAACAAGATTGGTATGGAATTTAATTTTGTTTTGTCTTGTCAGCAAGAGGCCTACCTATTTATATCTGTCAGAAAATAATAATATCCGCTTAGAAAAACTAAGATAAACATTATAGAAGGAAATAAGTTTAAACTATTTTTAATATAACATTTTATATAAAAAACAGTAATTGTAGCATGATACATTTGGTAGTCATATTAAGAGCACAAACTACAGTGTAATAAAATTGTTTATTTTATATGTCAAATGAAATTGAGTATTATTTGCTCAGGACGTTATATTACTTACGCCTTTATTGATACAGTGTATTTTGGAAGTTGCATTAATTATCATTACAACACACACACACACACACAAACACACCATTCATTTAAAGTGCTAAAATATACTGTGTACATGAAAGTAGAATTTATGTGCTTATGTTTAGAACAATGTTGGAAAGATTATGACAACCATTGATGCCTTATCACAAGGACAGTCTGCTTTGTTAAAGACATTTGCAGTAGACCTGTATTTGAAGTTGTGGAAAACACAAGACAGAAGTTATCATCAGCTTATTGGTATTTTAGGATATCCAGTTAATAATTTATCACCAACAGAAGCCTGGGAAATGAATATTGCACAAGCTGCTGCTTGTAAACAGATATGTACACTAGCGTAAGTATTAAAGTAAAACACCCATATTTTTGCTCATATGTATTTGTATTGAGATAAAGATTTACACTTGTATCAGAACTTATTTATTATTGATAAATAATTTTTCACAAAGAAAATTAAATAATAAATAAAGGTGTATTTTCTTGCATACAACAGAGTGTAATCATTTAGACAAGCCCTAGCTAAAGCCAAACAAGAACTCATTAAAATGGCACAGACTTCTTGATGCAGATTACATTTGAGAAAAGAGCTGAAATGCTCATTATCTATTTAGCGGTGGTGGTGGTGGTGGGTTATTTATGAATCTTATCTACTTTTATTTAAATAAATAAAAGTTATAAGTTATAAATTAGCTTAATTTTAGTTGTTAAATTAATTCACTTTTACAGTAGACTTTATTATAAGACTTAAATTAGTAAAAAAAATTGTATCTATATATTATCAGTATAACAATAAATATAAATATAAATAAGATGCCTGATAAAAGGGTCATTTTGATAGAATAAATTATGTATAAACTACTCTTATTATATGTTGACAGAATTAAACTCTTCTTTATCATCAGAAGTTAATGTTCTTCATAATGTACAACATAAATCAAAAGATTAGCTAAAATTAAGCTAATGGGTTCATACCTCATTTATGGACGATTATCCTCTTTTTAATTAAAAATAATTCCTCTTGTATAATATTTATGGCATTTTTATTTTTGTGAATTATTTTATCAGTTTTTGCTCTAACCCAGTTTGGCTGGGTTGTTGGATAGGAATTGAAATAAATATGATTTCATTTTTGCCTTTTATAATTAATAAAATAAGAGCTTATGGTATTCCTCTGGGTCATTGAGTAAATATTTTATTATTCAAAGAATAGGCTCAAGACTATTCTTTTTATCTATTATTATTATGGGGATATATATTGTAACACACGCTATTTCTCTTATTGTTATAGTATGTTTTTATATGATCTCTGCCGTAGTATTTTTGTTCGGTTCAATATTACTGACTTGATATAATAAAACTTGGGATTACTTGGTTAAAATCGTTAATGTCTTGGGTGCCAATTTGTAATAGTTAAAAATATATATTGTGTTGTAATTGTCTTTACTACTGGTGATGGTTTGCTTAATTAATGGTTTAATTATTAAATGATTTTCTGGTTACTTCTTCTCAGGTTGGCTAAGACGATTCACTAAGATTAATTATAACTTAACTAGGTTGGTCAGTTTATTAAAATAATTATAATTATGCCCTTGTGATCACTGGTATGTAACTAGATGGTTCTAAATTTCTTTTATTTTTATTTTTTAAGTACTTGAGATATTTAAAGTTTGTATTAATGATTATTTGTAAGTTTCATCTAAACTATTTTCTTTATCTTATTAGCGTTCACTGACCTAGTTAAATCGTTTAAATATCATGGGTTGCTCCAACATAAGTGCTGCCAACTTATTCTTCTGGAGTTGAAGTAAACACTAATGTTCAAAGTTGATATAAACTGTTAATTATTATAAAACAATACGTCATACACCATTAATTCTTTTCACTTTTTCTTTTATTTTCTTTTAAAATTGTATTCTTCTACCATTAAAATGAAGAACATTTCTCATAATATGAATTGACAAGGCTTGTTGTATTGATAGCTCGACAGTTGGTAGCATGAGTTCAAAAATCTCAGAGATGTAGGCTATTTTTACGTTTTGAAAATATAACCCTTATGAGTTCTTTTGACCACAATAATTAACTAAAAATGCCTTTTTTTGAAGAACGAAACATTACAATATAAAATTAAATATGATATTATAAAACAATAAAGTAAAATCTAAAGTGACGAACAGTTCGTGTTTTGGACAGTGTCCGGTGTTGGTGTTAACCTAGTTTGGCTAGGTTATTTAATTAAACATTGAATACAAAAACAAAATAAAATAGTTAAACATGAAATAATATTAATAGTGTTAGTGTTTATCTACAGTGATAGTATAAACATAAGTTCACAAGTGTCTATTACAAGTTACTATGGGATCGTGATCATTAATTATTAAGTTCGTTATAAATTCTCAAAATAAACACTATACTTTCCTTTTCTTTATATTTTCTTTATAATTCACTGTTATTAATTATTCACTGTAATGTCCTTTAATGATTAAAACCACTTCACTACGCTTGACGTTCACTGTTGGGTTGCGTTCCCATTTGTTGGTTAGACTGTGATTTGTTTACACTGCACATAACCTCAATCAGGATCAAGACTTTGGGGACAAGACTCTTTACATTTTTCGTGTCACAGAGGAGGCGTTCTTTACTGTATGATGACCAGCAAAAGACTGATGCGTTAGCGTTGCATTATGGGTTAATTCACCTGACCGGTGAAGGAGTCTGATTGGTGGAATTATTAAACATTTTCGTTTTTAATCACAAAAATTCTGTTTTCTGGTTGATGCTCACCAACAGACACCAAGTTAAGCGTCCCTTTTTTGATAAAATATATTAAAAAATCTTAAAATTGACATATCTTCCTTATGCTACTGAATATAACAAAGATATTACCCCCATTACACATCATTTTTTATGCTGATCATTTTGAGACCTTTTAAGTCATGGTTCTGTTCAGTAATAATAAAATAACAATTTTCACAGATTGATTTAGTCTAGTATTCTCTATAAAATATTAATTTTTCTGTTCCATCATTTAATTCTTAGTTGTAGAATTGGTTTTACATTAACATTATATGGTTTAACAATAGTAATAATAATTATAAACGTCAATTTATTATAAAAACGTAGTATTGCCATCTAGGCCTCATCATGTCCATGCTCATTGGGACGTTAATTCCTTTCTCAAACTAAAATTACTTAATTCTACTACAAAGTAACAACTCTTAATTATCACTTGAACTTTTATAATATATTTTATACTTCATTACAAGCTTTTTTCCTTGTACTGTCCATTATAAACTTCCACATTAGCTGTATGAAGTGTTTGTCAAAGCTGACAACTTATTATTTACATTATGCCTGGTCAGTTCTTGACATTTCTCATTATTACCTTCTTACTCCACTCACATACATTATTTTGTAATCTATACTATCATTTAACAGGTTTTTATTTACATAAAAAATTATTATCGTTTTTCCTACCCAGTATATTTAGGCTTTTGTCTCATCAGTTTCTTACTCTATACATTATTATTTAGTTCCTAAACATCAATAGTTAATTATAATTGTCTTATTTATTATTCTGTTTGTTGTTCATACTTTTTATCATGAACCTATTTATCTTACTTTCTTCTTTATTCCTTTGTCTTGCTTTAACATAGACATATGGTGCATAACCTAACTTACATCATTACATTTTTATATACAATTAAAACTGTTATTATTCACTTATTTTATACTAATCCTTCTCTGAATTGTTTTGGTGACTTGATCCACACTCAGATATGATTATTCTCTGACTCTTTAGTTCTTTTATTTCAAATTTTATATAGTTTATAAATTTTCCTGATTGGTAAACCATTTAAGTTCTGCTGTATAGGCTTTCACCTATTTTTTACAACATTGTATATGCAGTTTACTAGAGTTATTTATTATTAAGTTCCAGATAATCATATTTGGTATGTTGGTCTTATTATTTTATTTAATATTCATCTTAAATTTACTATTTAACACATATTTTACATTATACAGGTTCCTTACTTTATTATTATTCTGTTCTTTCTTATTAGGATAAGATAATTATTTAGGTTATAGTATATTCTTTATGTAGAGGGAAACATCACGTTACAATATACAATCAAGTTATTTTATTTTAATTAGTTTAATAATTAATATTGGATGTACTCCATTTCATTTTTGATGTTTTAGTAAATGATAGTGTATCTTGAATGGTATCTTTTATAATTATAACTGTTCAAACAAATTATTCCTGTAGTTTTATTACCTTACCGTAATATAAGATTAATTTTATTCATTATTTTGTCGTGTCTTTGAGGATCATTGGGGGCTTGTGTTATTCATCAATTTGAAAAATTTTGTGATATTCTTCAATTTATATTTTGTATTGAATTTTCAGAGGTAGTATGATAATTAATTATATACAGGATGTGGCAGAAAGAACTCCCTAATTTGGGAGGGGCATAGCTACGGGTGGTTAGGTGGTGGGGAGCGTTTCCTTGAATAGCTGCGTATGTGCCGCTTTCATTATACACCATGGCTTGGTCAGGAGAGCATCACACTTTTGTTGTTGAGGAGTTTATTGAAAATGGCGGGTCGCTGATAGCAGCACAGTGTGCCTTTCACATCTGCTTCATGCTCGGTTCTCAATAAAAAAAACGATTTACACTTGAGTGTCAAACTTCAGACAAATAAGTTCTGTATTGAAACGGACATCTCATGGCCGACCTTGGACCACAACAGGGCTGGAAAATGTGGCCGCCTTGAGAGCTTCAGTTGAGCAATCCCTACAGCGTTCTGCACGGATCATGCGGCTGCCCTACGGTTATCTGACCGAAGTGTTTGGAGAATTCTGCACTGAGATCTGAAAATGCATCCATACAAAATTGTGATTGCACAAGAACTGAATGAGAGGGATTTTGAAACCCATACAACGTTGCGTCAAGATCTCCTTCGGAATGTTTGCCCCACAGGTGTTTTGCTGTTTTCAGGTGAGGCACATTTCCACCTATCAGGCGCAGTAAATAAGCAAAATTTCCAATACTGGACTATCAATAACCCTCGGGAACTTTACCAACGACCACTCCATAACCCCAGAGTGACAGTGTGGTGTGCCATTTTTAAGTTTGGTGTGTTGGGTTCGTACTTTTTTAAGAGGATGGTGTCACTGTTACGGTGAACAGTGATTGGTAATGTGCAATGTTTCAGAATTTTCTCTGGCCTAAATTGGATGAACTTTTCAATGAATATGGTGAAGATAATGTGAGGTTTCAACAAGATGGTGCAACAGCCCACACATCTCGTTCACTTGGAATTCTCTTGGAAATAAATGTTTCCTAGACACAATTATCTCCTTGTGTGGTGATATCAGGTGGCTGCTACATTCGCCAGATTTAACACCCTGTGATTTTCTCTGGGACTAGCTCAAAGCCAAGGTATACCGAAATGAACTCGCAACGTCATGGAAAACGTCCGAGAGAGACTCAGTGTATCAACAATGGAGGCCATCACTTGAGTAATGTTTTGTTTAAAACACATTGATTTAAAACTGCATTATGTGTACTTTCCAAGAATAAAATAAAATTTTTCGTATCGTATTTGGTTTGGTTTTCATTAGCTTCCCAAATCATGGAGTTCTTTCTGCCACACTCTGTATGATTAATATATTTTATGATTTATTGATTTCCTTTATTTGTAACTTGTCATTTGTTAAACAGCAGTAATATATATTATTATTTGAATGAAATTTTTGTGTTGTTTAGTTAAGATCAAGGCTAATAATTTAATATATCAAGTCTTTAATAAGTATTTTTATATCACTAGGTGGATTACCACCATTTTTGGCGTTTTTTCCAAAATTTATAATAATTTATTGTCTTTTAGTTAGCAACATATATATTTGTGTTTAATTATGGTAATAACAGCATTGTTAGTTACATTTTATTATTTGTGAATTGTAATAACTGGTTTAATAAGAAATATTTTTATGTTAGAATTGTCATTGGTTAAGTTAGATAATTTATTCTATCTAAGAAATTTTATACTGATAGTATTTGTTTAATTATTAATACTCTAATACTTTATTAATGTTTAATTAATAACAACTGTAACCTTGTTTAATTTATTAATTAAGGTTTTATGTTAACAAACTGTTATATTTCAAAGTTAAAAATTAATTTATTGTAAGCCTTAGATTTGTCATCATCTTTAAATTTGCAATTTAATATTATAATTAAATACAAGGCGTAATTAGATTTTTGAGAGAATAATATATTCATAAATAAATTTACAATTTGTTGCTTTAATTTGGCCATCCCAGTTGAACTAAAATTTATTTATAAATAAATGATAGTTTTCAACTAATCATTAAGGACATTGGAACATTATATTTTATTTTTAGGATTTGGTCAGGAACAGTAGGTACAACTCTAAGGGTTCTAATTTGAGTAGAATTTGGCATTCCTTGATCGTTTATTGGAGATGATCAAATTTATAATGTAATTGTTGCTGTCCACTCTTTTATTATACAGTAATTTGTTTTACAGTGATACCTATAATATAATAATTGGAGGCTTTGGTAATTGGTTAATACTTTTAATAATTGGTGCTCTGGATTTGGCTTTTCCCCGTGTAAATAATATGAGTTTTTGGTTATTACCACCTTCTTTGACATTATTATTAATTGGTAGAATAGTCAATAGGGGGGGGGGTACTGGATGGACAGTATATCCTCCTTTATTAGGAGGAATCACACATTCGGGATCTTGTGTTTGATTTTAACAATTTTTTCTCTACATCTTGCTGGAGCAAGATCAATTTTAAGGGCAGTAAATTTTATTAGAACAGTTTTTAATATACGCTGAATTGGAATTTACATAACAGTTTACCATTATTTATATGAGCAGTTTTTATTAAATAAATAAACCTCTGCTCAACAGTCCATAAAGGACCAAGGCATACTGCATGGCTTTTGTGTTTAATGAGATGACAATCAGAATGATCACTGTTGCACACCACTATATAAAAATTATTCCGATTAGCGCTTTCAAGCTTCACAGCTCATCGTCAGATCGGGAATAGACATGAAATATGTGAAACCCAACCCTTCACCCCTCTCCACCACCCTGCTCACCCACAACAAACTAAAAATTAATGACCCTTCCCCACCCCCTAAACTCTGTCTCACCATCTGTACAGTTACATATTTTTCTAGTAAATTCCTTGTGTTTCAGTGTGTGTGTGTGTGTGTGCTCATCCTTTTAAACTACCCTCTTCCTCTCCACACACGTGGGTCAGTCACACACCCTTATTTTAAAACAACCAATTAGTACTATGCAATATAATTCTTAAACTTATCTATCTGTCCTCTCTCATTTACTTCTTAATCATGTTATAAAATATTTCTTCATTATCAAATTTAATATTGATATCAAATTTATATAGTGGTGTGCAACAGTGATCATTCTGATTGTGATTTCAACCACTAACACAAATGTCTTCATTAAACGTTTAATGAGATGGTTGCGTGGATAGTACAACGTGTCACCAGCCGCTAGTTGCCAGGAGGCGCCACTGTTATTTCAGCGGCTACTCAAGTTTGCCTCACAATGCTGAGTGCATGCCTTACTGAGCCTCCACCAAGAATTGAACCCATGACCACGCGCACATGAATCACATGTGCTAACTGCTAAACTACCTGGAGGCTAAGCCGTTTTGATTACTGCTTTTTTATTGTTACTTTCATTACCAGTTCTTGCTGGAGCAATTACTGTTAGTAACTGATCGACATTAAATACTTCCTTTTTTGATCCTTCTGGTGGTGGAGATCCAATTTTATATCAACACTTGTTTTGATTCTTTGGACATCCTGAAGTATATATTTTAATTTTGCCTAGATTTGGATTAGTTTCTCATATTATATTATTACTCAAGAGAGAGGTAAAATTGAATTATGTGGATCACTAGGAATAATTTATGCTATAATATCCATTGGAATTTTAGAATTTGTGGTATGAGCACATCATATATTTACAGTTGGAATGAACATTGATACACGAGCATATTTACTTCTACTACAATAATTATTGTGGTTCCAACTGGAATTAAGGTCTTTTGCTGATTTGCAACTTTAAGAGGAACAAAAATTAAAATTTTGTCTTAAATTTTATGAGCATAGGGTTTGTATTTGTATTCACTATTGGTGGTTTAACTGGCGTAATTTTGGCAAATTCATCAATTGATATTATTTTATATGACACATATTATGTTGTAGCTCATTTTTATTATTACTATGGGGGTAGTATTTGCAATTTTATGTAGATTTATTCATTGATATCCTTTATCTACAGGGTTATCCTTAAATTCTGATTGAAAATTCATTTTTTAATTATATTTATTGCTATAAATTTAACTTTCTCTCTTCAGCATTTTTTAGAATTAAGAGGAATACCTCGTCGTTATTCTGATTATCCAGATGCAGTATCTACCATTGGAAGAAGAATTTCATTTATTTGAATCTTGTTATTGTTATTTATTGTTTGGGAAAATTTATTTTGCATCGACTAATTGTGTATTCAAATAATATAATGTCATCTATTGAGTGATTACAAGAACTTCCTCCTTCAAAACATTCATATAGTGAAATTCCTCTATAATATCTTCTAAAATGCCATATCTTCTAATATGGCAGATTAAGTACAATGAATTTAAGATTCATATATAAAACAAGTGTTTTGTTATATCTTACATTAACATACAAGATCCTGTGTCTCCATTAATGGAGCAATTAGTATTCTTTCATGATCATACATTAATTATTTTGATTATCATTACTTCAATTGTTGCTTACATAATAACAACCTTACTTTTAAATAACGGTATTAATCGGTATAAGGACAGATAATTGAATTTTTTTAACATTTCTCCCAGCTTTAACTTTAATTTTTATTGCATTTGCATAATTACGATTATTATATTTATTAGATGAAATCAATAAACCTTTAATGACCTTAAAAATCATTGGTCATCAATGATATTTATCTTATGAATATTCAGATTTCACGAATATTGAGTTTGATTTATATATAAAATCCTATAATGATATATTAACTGGAGAATTTTGATTGCTGGATGGTGGCAATTGAACGATTTTACCTTCTAGTACACAGATTCAATTAATTAGTTCATCTTGTGATCTTATTCATTCTTGAGCAATACCTTCAATTAGTATTAAAGAGGATGCAGTACCTGGCCTGCATCAAGCAGGAATCAAGCAATCCTAAATCAAGCAGGAATATTCATTAACTGGCCAGATTAGCATTTGGTTAATGTTCTGAAATCTGTGGAGCAAATCACGGATTTGTACCTATCGTTACCTATTGAGAGAGTTAATTCTAAATACTTTATTAACTGATTAATAAAGTGACTGAAAGTAAGCAATGGTCTCTTAAACCAATTTGTATTAATTAACGATTACTCTTAATGATAAAAAAATAGTTTATAAAAAATATTAATTTGTCAGATTAAAGAAACTTTTAAAGATATATTTTTATTTTATCTTAATTATTTTATTAACTATAACTTTAATTTATTTTTCTTTTTTAATAGTTCCTAAAATTAATTCAGGTAACATTTTTTATAATTCATTTAATTGATTATAATAACAAACATTTTCTCAACTTTTGATCCGTAAACAGGATTCTTTCCTTTTAATTGATTAAGTTCATTAAATTTATTAGTTGTTATTCCATTAAGATTCTGATTTATCCCCAATCGATATACGATTATTTTTAATTATGTTTACATCCATATCATTTAGTTGATTATAGACGTTGGCCATTAACAGGTTCTATTGGAGCTTTTCGTTTCCGGTATAGAAATAATATTTCATATGCATAGCTACATTTTATTATATTTTGATTCATAATTTTACTTTTAACTATAATTCAATGATGATGAGATATTTCTCGTGAAGGAACATTCGTAGAACTTCACACAATAGTTGTAGTAAAACATTTAAAGATTGGGATAATTTTATTTATTATTTCAGAAGTTTTTTATTTCTTGTATTATATGTATTAATAATATAGTATGAGACCACTACTACTGCTACTACTAGGAAGTAAGCAGACCACAAACAAAATAACCTGGACTGAGCAGTATGTTTTGGGGATTGTATGTGTGCTCATATGGTAGAGTGGAGGGATACTCCAGTCTACAAAACAGTGCATGAATGAAATTTATTTGTGGTATGTATCATGAGTATGAGTTGTTTATTTGCTCTAACTTATGTATTTGGAAACAATATTAATGTATTACTTTGGATGATTTTTAAAATTACAACTTACAAATTAGGCAACAAATTGACAGTATTGTAATAATTTTGGCTCAGTGTGTCTGTATAATTCAGCAAGACTAGTGGTGGGTCTTATCAGTCAGGTGCAAGGGGAGTGAGTGCCTGGCAGATGGAGAGTTGGAGGAGATGTGCAGACCACTTTTGGCAAAGGTTCTTTTGTTTGTGGTTTCGTTACAATACTGCTTTCTGAGATTTCACAGTCTTAACAAAAAAAAATGTTTTTTTTAACAGACCAGAAAAATATGGCAAAGAGTTAGTCAAGTATATTTCACCTTTAATATCACGGTGTAGTGATCCACAAGGTAGTGTAGCAACATCACTATGTTTAGAAGCATTAATCAACCTTGGGAAAGGTGAAATTGTTGATGTGTACAGTATATGGAAATTGTTGTCACCACGGTTGATGAAAGATAAGCGCCCAGCTGTAGTATGCAGGTAATATATGATTTAATTAGTATAAGAAAATACTAATTATTAATTATTGTTAACAAGAAAAATCAATATGTGTGTGTAACTTGCAATAGACTATACTTTAAAATACATTAGAAATTTGGTATGAACTGTTTTTTGCATATAAGACATAATCTCATTCGTTGACAAAAAAATTTTAAGTTATTTTTGTTTTTCATCTCATAACAGTCTCATGGTCTGTTTGGTCAGGTTTTTGGTGTAGACTATAATGTACTTATATTAGTCAGCCATTATAATGGTAGAATCCAGAGTTTTATAAAGGAAAAAAGGACTATGGTGTATAGTTTGAAAATAAAAACAGTAAAATCTCAGAAGTATAACAGGTACAGTAAAACTCTGTTAAAATGGTTCCGTTTATTGTACTAGCTCTACAATATGCTCTCTTTGTCTAGTCCCTGTATATCTCTTATATGAAAATATAAAATACTCTGTTTATATTATACTCAAATCACGTGTGCTTTTTTCATGAAAATTTGTATTCACTTTCATCAGTGTTTGAAGAACTACTGCGTTAACATTTTTGTATCATATCACTTAACTCAGGAGCATAATTTTCTTAGTGTATGTTAGACTATCATATTTAAAAAAAGTAAAAGTGTAATGGTAGAAAATAAAGTGAGAAACTGTAACAGTATTTGTTGCTGCAAGTTCTGATGGTTTTGAACAACCTGTCTCCAGCTGTGATATAAAAAAACAGCCACACTGTGTGATTTGAATAATTAAACAAACTGTCGTGTGCTTACATACATAAAAAAAGAGTGAGCATGTGTGATAATTGATTTCATATTGCATGATTAAAGGACTTGGAGAGTAAAACAATAAAAACCCTACTCTTTGTAACTTTAATTACTATTTTATACCTTTACTTTTACTTTGTTTACTAACATCAATCAGCTGTGGCTTGCTTCCGCACTCCAGACGCCATCTTGAACTACTGCCAACTTCGTAATTTTTTACTTACCTGGGTCCAAAGTTCGTTTGAGCGAGCTGACAGTAGAATGGTTTTTTGAAATAAATAATTAGTCTACTTATTCTCAAATCAATCTATTGTTTATTGGCATACTGATATAACATATATTTACGTAATTGCAACTTGACCCCTCCCTTTTACATATTATGAACTAAAATGATTACCTCATATATATGTATTTAACTGTAAATTGACCTTCCCTTTTCTTTTTTCTTTATGATTACATGATTAAAAAAATATAGTAAATTAACTCGTATTTTATACAAATATAAATTTAACTGCCACAAACCGGCACTTCTTATTTATTAGTTAAGTATATCCACACACACACACACACACACACACACACACACACACACACACACACACACACACACACACACACACACACACACACACACACTTTCATACCTTACATATTTTTATAAACCCCCTTTGAGCTCATTATTTTAAAATATATAGAGAAATTTTAAATGGTCATTTCCTTTTTGATTTTGAGTTTTATACTTTTGAAAATTCTTTGTTTACTCTCCCTAGATAGTACTTAGCTGAAAATGTCCAGAAGGTGTCACCTTGTTCCCCACGCACTATAAAGATTATTCCATATTTGGTTCACTGATTATAACGGTTTTTTGAGAAAATAATTAACTGTTAACTTTTTCTAATGAAGGTTTAACTTTTGATACTTCACATTTTACACCTTTTCGTTTGGGTGCGCCCGTAATTCGTCCGTGAATTGTTGTACGACCGTACCAGACGAGAGTATAATTTCAACTGGGACCGAGCAAATTGGTCAAAAATCTGAGCTGGAGGGGTGATCACGTGGTCTCGTTTTATTGTTTAACTTGTATTACATTGACAGATTCCAAGGCATTGCCGATCTCGCCTCACATTCCAGTGTTAAGTAATTCTGGGTTCAGCTCTTGACGTCATGTAGCGTGACTTCAAAATGCAAAGTTCAGAGTTCAGGAATGCTAAAAATAACTGCCTTCCGCGGTTAAATCGACTTGACTCCAAATCGTGTACATTGTTTTTTTTTTTACCCAATACCCTTTATAAATAAATTCTTTACATTTTAATTATTTCTCTGGGTGAGTTGACCTGTACCGTTACATCTTTTGCTGTAAGAATGGGGATGTTTGCCTCATTTGAATGAGATTCTTTTCTCATAGACAACTGGCCTGCCCACTATAAACTGTGTATTTTAAAAACCTGGAGCTTCAGGCCATGGACCAAGGAAATGTACTGGTGACTCAGGCAGTAATTTTGCAACCAAATATGTATGTCAAGAAGAAAATGAATACAGAAGCAGTCATGTGCAGATAAGTGCTATAAGCAGTTTACTGAATAATATACAATCCCTTTGCTTGCAATGCAGAGTTTTAATACACTAGTAATGCTAATGTGTATGTGAAAAATATAAATCAGTAATGCTGTATACGATACATGGAACTGTGCAGTAATGCTGCTGTATGGGAGAGTATGTGCTGCTTAGCCATGTCCTTGTAATACATGATCCTGATTAATACACAGTTTTCATACAGTCTCTGAATAGTGTTTTAATGGGGTTTTATACTGTATATAAAATGCAGTAAAGTATTAAAAGTGTGTTCAAAAAAAGACTGAACTTTCATAATACCACGGTGGTATATGCAAAGAATGTGCTCCAACAAGTGGTGCTGACTAGTGGCAACTTTTGGAAACATCATCCAATATTATGCTTCTTTCTACCATTGTTGTAATTCTCGCTACAGCAGCTGAAATTAATATGTGTTCTAACCTCTCGGTGAATTTTTCCAAGAAAATGAAAGAACATGTTAGCATAAAATTTTGCTTAAAACTCAATAAAACCTTTACAGAAAAGTTCAAAATGCTTCAGCAAGCATATGGGGATGATTGTATGAGCTGAACGCAGTGATATAACTGGTTTCCTCTTTCAAAGCGGGAAGAACATTGACCGATGAAAATCCAAGACATGGTCGCTGTACAATAATGTTGGTATTTGTAATGTGGGAATTATATTAATGGAAGGTTGGCTAATCTGTTTTATAATCTAATTCTGCTTGCTACTGCAGACATGACGTACACATTGCTCTGAGCGGTCAAGTACAACAGACGTTAGTTACGGTTGTTGCGTTTCGCCTGCCGGCTTAACTATTTTCATGTCGCGACATATTAAGTAGGCCTTAGGCCTAAATTATTTCATGTTCTCTTCAAGTGTTGCATAATTGCGTTTCATTTCTAAAATGTAAATTTTCTTTTGTAATGTGATTTTCTCAGACGTCATGATGCCTGAAGGCTTAGTTAACCTTCTTGAAATCTAAATTCATTTGTACCATTTACGTACAATAAATGTATCAAATTACAGTCCGCTTATCTACAATTATTTTCACCATCCTGGCCAATTTAACTCCACGACATTATTAAAATGATTAACCAAGGATTCTACACGTCAAAATTTTTAGTTCAACATTTATATTAATCAATCACAATTCTAAACAGTCGCCCTTCAACGTCAATAAGTGTCAATAAAATTGATGAAGTTCGCACTATGAACGTGAAGATCATTGTTTATCTGTACATGAGATTGTCAAGAAATTGGGTATCAGCATGGGTAGATGCTACTAAATTTTAACAGGAAAACTGATCATGCATTGCATCTCAGCAAAATGCATGCCGCGTTTGTTGTCCGATGATCGATCAGAAAGAGAATCGCGTTAACTTCAGTCAGGAACTGCTTGACCATGCCAGTGCTGATGAAAACTTTATACTAGTCAAAAACATTATAATAAGGGACAAGAAATGGATGTACGGATACGATGTCAAAATGAAGACACAGTCTTTGCATGGGTGAGAAGAGGATTAAAACAAGCACGGACAATTGTTGGTTCATCATGAATTTGTTCCACATGGTCAGACAGTAAATGAGGAGTATTGTAGGGAAGTTTTAAGGTGTTTGAGGGGAGCAGTACACAAGAAGAGGCCAGACCTGTGGAAAGAACAGATTTGGGTGTTACAACATGATAACGCACCAGCTCATGCGTCACTCCTTGTCATTGATTATCTGGCGAAAAACAATACAACTGTTCTGCTTCACCCACCCTACTCTCCAGACTTGGCCCAGCAGACTTCTTGTTCCCAAAACTGAAGGCGACTTTAAAAGGACGTTTTGAAACAATAGACAAGATAAAGGAAAATACCAAAGAACGGCAAGAAAGGCAGTGACGTCCGCCCGCATGTAAAGTGAGTCGAATTAACGCCGCTGCGTCGGCTGGACGCAAGCTAAGACTCAGTTGCCCCAAATAAAGTATTTCAATTGTAAAAACTTAAATATTCAAAAATAGTGAACCATATCGCAGAATGACGTAAGTGTAGTGAAGAAAAAGTGGTGAACAGCCAAAACATCAAGAGTAGTATCTTTACATCCCTAACCATTTCGCTAACCAAAATTGCAAAAATTAGTTTGGAGATACGTCCGGATATGGGAGGTTCCGGACATCACAGGTCCGGCTGTGACAGGTTGTACTGTATTTACCTCATCATGCCGTTTTTAAACATTCTAATTCCACGACGAAGCTTCGCGTCGTTTTTGATGGTTCTGCTAAAACTAGCAATGGTCTATCTCTCAATGATATTTTGTTAGTGGGCCCAAATGTCCAGCAAGATCTTTTCTCCATTCTTTTGCGATTTCGTACACACAATTATGTTCTAATCGCTGACATCGAGAAGATGTATCGGCAGATTCTAGTGTCTGATAACGATTGTCATTACCAACGTATTCTATGGCGTGATTCTTCGCTTGAACAATGTAAACATTTTGTGCTGCGAACTGTAACATACGGTACTGCTAGCGCTTCATTCTTGGCAACTCGCTGCCTCATTCAGATTGGTAAGGATAGTGAAACTTCATTTCCTGACGCTGCTTCAGCTATAATTAATGATTTTTATGTCGATGATTTGTTGACCGGTGCAGACACCATTTCTAATTTGATCAAATTAAAATCTGACTTAAGTACGTTGTTGAGTCAATATGGCTTTACTCTACATAAATGGGCCTCAAATGAGCCAAATGTAGTCACTGATCATAGTAATTTATCACTTCCGCTAAACAAACAAGGCAATGTGCGTACGTTGGGCATTCTTTGGAACAACTCTGCAGATTCATTCATGTTTGACATCAAGTCATTTCCAGTTGATTCAAGTATTTCTAAGAGAAGAATCCTGTCAATTATAGCGGATATCTATGACCCATTAGGACTTATTGGTCCAATTGTTTTCCTTTACAAACAGTTTATGCAGCAACTGTGGTTGTGCAGTCTTGGATGGGATGAGCCAATTTCTGAGCAATTATATTCGTATTGGCGTTCATTATGCGACAAGTTGTATTTAATTGGTGAAATTATTGTTCCACGCTCCATACGCAGCAAGTCTGAGCCCAAGTTAATTGAATTACATGGATTCGCAGATACCTCTGAAAAGGGTTATGGATGTTGCATTTACATTAGAGTTATTTATCAAGATTTAATGGCCTCTTGTCACCTTTTGTGTACTAAATCTCGTGTGGCTCCACTTCGACAGGTTTCACTACCCCGCAATGAGCTCTGTGCTTGTTTGTTGTTATCGCGACTTCTATTCAAAGTCACCTCTGCTCTCCATTCCTTTGTCAATAGCGTACACCTCTACTCAGATTCCATGGTATCTCTTTATTGGATTCGTGCTCAGTCTTCTAGGTGGAAGACCTACGTCGCTAATCGTGTTGCTGAGATTCAACGTCTCACTGAAACCCACACATGGCATCATATTGATTCGCAACATAATCCTGCTGACATTATGTCTAGAGGATGTCACCCTGACGTTTTGCGCGATTGTTCGCTTTGGTGGCATGGTCCTACTTGTCTGTCTCAATCTTCTGAGCCCAATGTTTTTTCAACTTTTTCACCTTCTAATGTGCCGATTCCTGAATGTTCCGTTGAGGAGAAATAAACCTCCAAGCTTTCTCTAATTTCTACCTTACCTATTGATCTCTCTTAAGAACTTTTCCTCGTTGCACCGACTGACCCGCGTGTACACTTACTGTTTTCGATTTATCAAAAATGCGAGATCCTCGAAGGCAAAGAAAATTTCGAGAGTTCTCACCCCTACTGAAATTCATTCTACACTTAACTTTTTCATAAAGCAATCCCAGTCGATCCATTTCGCTACTGAGCTGAATTGCCTTCGAAATGGAGCTTCTGTCTCTATTAGGAGTAAACTGTCTTCTCTTGATCCATTTCTTGATGAGTTCGGCATCATGCGTGTCGGCGGACGTCTACAGCAGTCGCAGGTACCCTATGATAATAAGCATCCTACTGTTTTGCATTCTTCGGCTCACATCACTTGCCTCATAGTTGAGAGTGAGCATATTCGACTTCTCCACGCTGGTGCTCAACTTCCTGGTGGATTATTAACGCAAAGATAGTGATTCGTTCCATCATTCGTAGATGCGTCAAATGTCTCAGATTTAATATTAAATATCAAGCTCAAAGGCTTGGTGTCTTGCCTTCTCCTAGGGTTACTCCCTCCAGGCCGTTTTTATTTTGTGCAGTGGATTATGGTGGTCCTTTCATGATCCGTCATGGAGGGCAGAGATCTAGGACTCTGTCCAAGTCATATGTGTCTCTATTCATTTGCTTAGCCACTAGGGCCATTCATTTGGAATTGGTTTCCGACGTCACAGCCAATGCTTTTATAGCCGCCTTACGTTGCTTCATGGCCCATAGGGGCATACCTAGCCAATTGTATTCTGACAATGGCACGAACTTTAGGAAGGCCCACAACGTTTTGCGTGACCTTTACAATCTCTGGCATAACAAGGATGCCACTTTAACAATTCAGTCATTTGCAACTTCTCATGGTATTAAGTGGTCATTCATTCCTCCTTCGTCACCTCATTTTGGTGGGCTTTGGGAGAGCGGTATAAAGAGCTTGAAATATCATTTGCGTCGCGTTGTCGGCAAGTCTATACTCACATTCGAGGAGTTTACTACGGTTTTATCACAGGTAGAGGCCTGTCTAAATTCACGTCCATTATTTGCCGTTTCATCGGATGTAAACGATCCAGTGCCACTTACCCCTGGCCACTTTTTAATCTGTGCACCATTAACGGCAATACCTGATCCTGATTTGTTACACGTTCCTATCTCTCGTCTCGGCCGTTGGCAACTTCTCCAGAAGTTTGTCCAAGCTATCGGGAAATCATGGTCGCGCGACTACCTACACCAATTGCAACAGCGTCACAAATGGAAGTTCGCTAAAGAAAACGTCTCCATTGGTGACCTGGTCCTTCTAATCGAGGATAACTTGCCTCCATTAGCATGAAAATTTGGGGTAATTACAGCCACATTTCCCGGACCAGACAATTTAATTAGGGTAGTTGACATTCGTACGCCTCCTGGCACCTTTCGCAGACCAATTCACAAGTTATGTTTGTTGCCAGCGCGGATGAAACGTAGACACGATATTAATGTAACTACTTAGCACAACGTTATGTTTTATTTGGCCACGAGCTTTTCATTACTTAATTGTTTTATAGTTTGGCCGACTTCAATTATGGTGATATGTGCTGTCACAAACATTTTTTAACACGTTATATATTGATATTTCATTGTAGTGCATCTCATATATAAAATTCGCATGTATTTTGTAATTGTACAAACATGCATTATATTATTATATTCATACTTATTATATTGTCATTGTAGTGTACTGTACTTATTCTTGTATTTACATGTATTGATAACTCTGTAAGACACATATACTATGACCTTTGTATAGTCATATTTGCTATTGGTAGTGGTTTATGTATTATGTCTATTGATGGTATTAGTTCTTATGTTATGTATTTTGTTGTATAATATTCACGTGTATTTTGTAACTATACAAACCATGTATCATATTTATATGCATATTTGCTGCACATTTTTTATTGATATTTGTGCATTGCTATTTCACTATTCTATGAATTTTCATGTGTTACTTGTAATTGCTAAACACATGCATTACATTTTTGTATGGACATATTTGCTACATTGTCACTTGTACTGTTATATTGTATTTTATGCCTTGTATTTATGTATTTTGTAATTATGCAACACACATATATTCTATTGTATTTTATCATGTATTTTGTAACTATGCAATACATATTTTGTATCCATATATTTTGTATCTATGTAACACATATTATTGTACCCGCATTTATTGTCTATGATTGTGCACTACGCATATATTTTTACGCATATTTTTGTATTTGTATTTTACGATCATGTATCGCACATATATTATTATTCATGTATTTGTGATATGACACACGTTATTGCATTTATATACTTATAACTATTCAACGATGTATCATCTATTCTCGCATGTCAATGTATTTGTGCATTCTTGCAATTGTTTGGTATAGCATGCGCTATTTAATTATTATGCTACAGCGTTATGCTTAATATCTGTTTCTATATACATGTAACGTTTTGTAATAATCTTTGTCTATTCATTTTATATAATATGCAATATTATTATATATAAATCAGCTGGCTTTGACTGGCTTAAATTATTAATCATGACTTGCATAAATATTTGCAATTTAAATCTGACCCATCAAGGGATGAGTCACAGATTATTCATTATCAAGCTTTCATGTTTTGTATTGTATGCATGTCTGCTGATTCATGCACGTTTATAATCATGTATGAGTCAGTTTGCAAGCCAACTTTGGCCTGTCTAACTTTATCATCATCAGCCAGTCCAAGGTTTTATCTCTGGGCAACTTAATGTCATAATCTTTGTTATCTAACATTCCAATGTCGATAATTAAGACATCAAATTACTAATGGTTAATCTCTATTAGTAAGAACATACATGTTTGTGTTTTCTTTATAATATAAATTGTTAACAGTGTATTACAAAAAAATCGCTCGATTTTTTTGTGGGCAGCTATGTACAATAATGTTGGTATTTGTAATGTGGGAATTATATTAATGGAAGGTTGGCTAATCTGTTTTATAATCTAATTCTGCTTGCTACTGCAGACATGACGTACACATTGCTCTGAGCGGTCAAGTACAACAGACGTTAGTTACGCTTGTTGCGTTTCGCCTGCCGGCTTAACTATTTTCATGTCGCGACATATTATGTAGGCCTTAGGCCTAAATTATTTCATGTTCTCTTCAAGTGTTGCATAATTGCGTTTCATTTCTAAAATGTAAATTTTCTTTTGTAATGTGATTTTCTCAGACGTCATGATGCCTGAAGGCTTAGCTAACCTTCTTGAAATCTAAATTCATTTGTACCATTTACGTACAATAAATGTATCAAATTACAGTCCGCTTATCTACAATTATTTTCACCATCCTGGCCAATTTAACTCCACGACATTATTAAAATGATTAACCAAGGATTCTACACGTCAAAATTTTTAGTTCAACATTTATATTAATCAATCACAATTCTAAACAGTCGCCCTTCAACGTCAATAAGTGTCAATAAAATTGATGAAGTTCGCACTATGAACGTGAAGATCATTGTTTATCTGTACATGAGATTGTCAAGAAATTGGGTATCAGCATGGGTAGATGCTACTAAATTTTAACAGGAAAACTGATCATGCATTGCATCTCAGCAAAATGCATGCCGCGTTTGTTGTCCGATGATCGATCAGAAAGAGAATCGCGTTAACTTCAGTCAGGAACTGCTTGACCATGCCAGTGCTGATGAAAACTTTATACTAGTCAAAAACATTATAATAAGGGACAAGAAATGGATGTACGGATACGATGTCAAAATGAAGACACAGTCTTTGCATGGGTGAGAAGAGGATTAAAACAAGCACGGACAATTGTTGGTTCATCATGAATTTGTTCCACATGGTCAGACAGTAAATGAGGAGTATTGTAGGGAAGTTTTAAGGTGTTTGAGGGGAGCAGTACACAAGAAGAGGCCAGACCTGTGGAAAGAACAGATTTGGGTGTTACAACATGATAACGCACCAGCTCATGCGTCACTCCTTGTCATTGATTATCTGGCGAAAAACAATACAACTGTTCTGCTTCACCCACCCTACTCTCCAGACTTGGCCCAGCAGACTTCTTGTTCCCAAAACTGAAGGCGACTTTAAAAGGACGTTTTGAAACAATAGACAAGATAAAGGAAAATACCAAAGAACGGCAAGAAAGGCAGTGACGTCCGCCCGCATGTAAAGTGAGTCGACTTAACGCCGCTGCGTCGGCTGGACGCAAGCTAAGACTCAGTTGCCCCAAATAAAGTATTTCAATTGTAAAAACTTAAATATTCAAAAATAGTGAACCATATCGCAGAATGACGTAAGTGTAGTGAAGAAAAAGTGGTGAACAGCCAAAACATCAAGAGTAGTATCTTTACATCCCTAACCATTTCGCTAACCAAAATTGCAAAAATTAGTTTGGAGATACGTCCGGATATGGGAGGTTCCGGACATCACAGGTCCGGATGTGACAGGTTGTACTGTATTTACCTCATCATGCCGTTTTTAAACATTCTAATTCCACGACGAAGCTTCGCGTCGTTTTTGATGGTTCTGCTAAAACTAGCAATGGTCTATCTCTCAATGATATTTTGTTAGTGGGCCCAAATGTCCAGCAAGATCTTTTCTCCATTCTTTTGCGATTTCGTACACACAATTATGTTCTAATCGCTGACATCGAGAAGATGTATCGGCAGATTCTAGTGTCTGATAACGATTGTCATTACCAACGTATTCTATGGCGTGATTCTTCGCTTGAACAATGTAAACATTTTGTGCTGCGAACTGTAACATACGGTACTGCTAGCGCTTCATTCTTGGCAACTCGCTGCCTCATTCAGATTGGTAAGGATAGTGAAACTTCATTTCCTGACGCTGCTTCAGCTATAATTAATGATTTTTATGTCGATGATTTGTTGACCGGTGCAGACACCATTTCTAATTTGATCAAATTAAAATCTGACTTAAGTACGTTGTTGAGTCAATATGGCTTTACTCTACATAAATGGGCCTCAAATGAGCCAAATGTAGTCACTGATCATAGTAATTTATCACTTCCGCTAAACAAACAAGGCAATGTGCGTACGTTGGGCATTCTTTGGAACAACTCTGCAGATTCATTCATGTTTGACATCAAGTCATTTCCAGTTGATTCAAGTATTTCTAAGAGAAGAATCCTGTCAATTATAGCGGATATCTATGACCCATTAGGACTTATTGGTCCAATTGTTTTCCTTTACAAACAGTTTATGCAGCAACTGTGGTTGTGCAGTCTTGGATGGGATGAGCCAATTTCTGAGCAATTATATTCATATTGGCGTTCATTATGCGACAAGTTGTATTTAATTGGTGAAATTATTGTTCCACGCTCCATACGCAGCAAGTCTGAGCCCAAGTTAATTGAATTACATGGATTCGCAGATACCTCTGAAAAGGGTTATGGATGTTGCATTTACATTAGAGTTATTTATCAAGATTTAATGGCCTCTTGTCACCTTTTGTGTTCTAAATCTCGTGTGGCTCCACTTCGACAGGTTTCACTACCCCGCAATGAGCTCTGTGCTTGTTTGTTGTTATCGCGACTTCTATTCAAAGTCACCTCTGCTCTCCATTCCTTTGTCAATAGCGTACACCTCTACTCCGATTCCATGGTATCTCTTTATTGGATTTGTGCTCAGTCTTCTAGGTGGAAGACCTACGTCGCTAATCGTGTTGCTGAGATTCAACGTCTCACTGAAACCCACACATGGCATCATATTGATTCGCAACATAATCCTGCTGACATTATGTCTAGAGGATGTCACCCTGACGTTTTGCGCGATTGTTCGCTTTGGTGGCATGGTCCTACTTGTCTGTCTCAATCTTCTGAGCCCAATGTTTTTTCTGAGCAAAATGCATGCCGCGTTTGTTGTCCGATGATCGATCAGAAAGAGAATCGCGTTAACTTCAGTCAGGAACTGCTTGACCATGCCAGTGCTGATGGAAACTTTATACTAGTCAAAAACATTATAATAAGGGACAAGAAATGGATGTACGGATACGATGTCAAAATGAAGACACAGTCTTTGCATGGGTGAGAAGAGGATTAAAAAAAGCACGGACAATTGATGGTTCATCATGAATTTGTTCCACATGGTCAGACAGTAAATGAGGAGTATTGTAGGGAAGTTTTAAGGTGTTTGAGGGGAGCAGTACACAAGAAGAGGCCAGACCTGTGGAAAGAACAGATTTGGGTGTTACAACATGATAACGCACCAGCTCATGCGTCACTCCTTGTCATTGATTATCTGGCGAAAAACAATACAACTATTCTGCTTCACCCACCCTACTCTCCAGACTTGGCCCAGCAGACTTCTTGTTCCCAAAACTGAAGGCGACTTTAAAAGGACGTTTTGAAACAATAGACAAGATAAAGGAAAATACCAAAGAACAGCTGCGTGCCATTCCGAAAAGTGCGTTCCAGGAATTGTTCCAGAATTTGAAGAAACGTTGAGAGTAGTGCATTGCCACCGTGGGGGGGGGGGGACACTTTGAAGGGGATAAGCATGCATAAAGTTGTAAGTACATAAATAAAGTTTTTGTTGCAAAAGTTCAGTCTTTATTTTAACACACCTCATATATCCACCCTGTAAATATAAAGGAGGCTTTTAAATATACATTTTTTTTTTACATGGATCATATTTTTTTTATAATTGAAAAATGGTTTGCCAAATTTGCTATTCACTATGAACCATCATCTTTATCAAAAGTGATGTAATAAATGCTTCCATTTTATGCATTTCTCCATGACATGTTTCTTCTCTTTAATTTTTACGAAATTTTGATAGAAAGTACATATTCCACCATGGCAGTTATCATCTTTATCATGCAGTTATTATTATGAGCATAAGTTGGGACCTATCTGTGGGGAGGAGGAGGGCTGAAAAAGTACAAGGTGTATAGTGAGACTGCTTTGTACAGAATTTAAAAGTTCAATAATAATATAATAATTGGAAAAGAAGGATAATTAGGGCTTAATAAAAAAAAAATCAAAATATTTCATTCACTTCTGTAAAAGCATGTAGCTTATAAATTTCTTTGAAAGAAATCATAATAATAAACCTGCCTAGAACATCTTTTGTTGTAAGTTAGTCAGATAATAAATAGCCTGTTAACGTACTTGCAAGCTTGGAAACTGTCTCCTGTTTGACTGTTTGTTAGGTTTTATTTAAAATAACTGGAAATAGAATGTTATAAAGCTCAAAATATTTGGGGGGGGGGGGGGATAGTCTATTTCCCATTTTATAAAAATTTGCTTTCTATAAAAGATGTCATTTATAAATAATATGCATCCAGACTCCCTTGCTGAATGTTATTGGGTGGAATACATACGGATGAATTGTTTGTAGGTGTACTGTGCTTACGGTTTTAGGTAATATGTTGTTAGTGATAATTCTGATTTACTAGACTGATTTTAATTTTGAAACACGTATTGTTAAATGTGTATACAAGGTGTTCTATTAGAAAGTAATGATATTCACTTCAAAGTAAATTTTGAATTTCTAGCATATTTATAAGTCACATGGGTCATCTTTGTTTGTAGATAAGATTGGATATAGGAAGAACAAAATTATGATTACATCAGTTGTTCAGTGGCTTATGACTATCATTTTCTGCAACAAAAAATTTTGCCTAGAATATATAAGAATCTCAAGAATATTTAAGTTTGTTTAATTAAACCCAAGTCATATTCTACTTATGTTTTGTGTACTTATTTAAATATAGGTATAATTGGGCAGAGCCTGATCAGCGTAGCAAAATCAGGCATAGCCCTCTATCCATGACTCGATGCACAACTTAGACCGCGAACTCCTCCGAAACTACTCAACCGAATGTTATAAAATTTTGCATACATATCTGGACTGTATTGTAGAGTGCACACATGTAATATTTATGTCTCTAAATTATTTGGTTGAAAAGATATGACGATTTTTTAACAATCTTAGCTTAAACGTGTGAGAGGAAGAGAGATAGAGATATCACTGGCTGTCACCCGATAAGATAAGATTTTGCTGTATCACAAATGCTGGTGCGTGTACGTGTGCAGCTTCCGCCATCCTTGCTGGCCCGTCGGGCGCCATCGCCCGATAAGATAAGATTTTGATGTATCACAAAAGCCGGTGCGCAAACACACGCACAACACACACAGGCACAACTGCACACTCGAGCATCAATACTTAAGTTGTTAGAAGGCCGAGATCCTGTCTCGTTAAAATGTTCAATTATTATTATTATTAATGTTAAATTCGTATATGTGTTGTGAGTTTGGTTGTAAGTTGTTTAATTGAAATAAATTGATTCTTCACTTGTCGCTGAGATGAACCTAGAGGTGTGCCCTTTCACTGAAAACACAAGTATCGTTGGTATAAAAATAATTACTTGTGACGGTTGGATACTAGTAATGTTGAAGTGTATTACTAGTAAGAGAGTGAGAATCGTTCAAATCAGATTCTTGCCGCCGCCACTGTTACCAACCATTGCTGTCATTCACCTAAGCTGTAAGTCTTATTCTAATACAATGATAGTCAAACTCGGTTATCGGTTATGAATTGATTTTTTATGTGTCGAACTCATTATTAATAATTGCCATGGTACAATAATATTGTTTATTTTCTTTTAAAATTTTAATATTGTGGATGGACTCTTTTTTAATAAATAAATCTCAGGGTAGCCAGACTGTGTCTAACCATCGGTCGGTCTGGACGTAAACAATTTCGTTACTTTAATTCATAAATAAAGCAGGTTCTTTTAGTCTGCAAGATACACATAAGTTAGTAAAATGCAGTACTATAATAATTAGTATTCGGAGAGTGAAAATATTATTAGATTCTTTAACAAAACATAAACATTTAACACGTGATTATTATTGAAGTTTTTAGGTTAACTAGGGTTCATTGTAACCTAACTTTCTTAACATAAAATAATGAAAATTTTCTTAACCATGCTAACATCTCCGTGTACTACGGTTATACACGTAATCTATTGAGGAACTTCGTCACATATCTTCTTGGATTGGCTACAAACAAAGTTAACAGGTTACTGGAAATGACCCCTTCCTATGGTTGGGGATTGTTATACATTTAGCTAGAATCTTAAGGTTAATCGCAATATAATACTTAATCTACTATAGTTCAATGTTTCTCTCAAGTTCTCCATTGACTATTTAATGTCTTTGAATTAGACAAGTTCCTTTAATTAATTATAAAAATTTTATGTTTGTTGTTACTTAAATATTTCACTTTTAATGGTTTAGTTCAATAATTAAAATAAGGTTCCAATCTCTGTTGGATTGCTATTGATTCAACAATATTAATTAATTAATTTCGCTTATAGCATTCTTTAATTAGTAGGTTACTATTTAAAAAAATTTTTGTTATGTTCACTGATACTTGCGTATGAAGTATTCTAGTCGTCTAGTCGTATCACTAATTCACAAAATCTTCTTCTGTTATTTGAATGAAATTAAATTTAATTAATTCATTTCTAGTTCACTTTCTATGCGCACATACTCCGTTATAGGTCACTGATTAAATAAAACTTCACTTTCCCATATACCCGACCTAACCTCAACCTTGTGTTTCAAGGTTAAACGCTTTCTTCAGCTGTTGGCTTGTCGATTCAATACTTCTTGGTTATTCTGACCAACGTGGAGTCTGCATCGAAGCTTGAGATGAACTGATGGTCTTACCTGTGTCGAGATCCCGTACCTTGTAATTAACAATGGGCCCTGATTGGCTAATTGTTCTAATTTTCGGGTACTCTCGGTATATGTCGGCAAAATAGACGCTTAGGTTGGCGTCAGTCTCTGGGTTTTAGGCTCTGGTTTTCTGGTTTCCCTTGTACGCCGACTGGCTTGTAATTAATTTTTTTATTTATAATTTAAATGATTCATTTATACATGCACTGATCTTATTTTCAGTACTCTCATCGTTTTTGTCTTTTTTCCACGAGTATTTTGACTACCCTCACCATATAGTTTTGCTAAGGATTAATACAATAAATTTCTTACGAACTAATTACATCTCTTATTTTCTAACTTATTCTATTTACATTGTTCATTTTTTGATAATTAATTATCATGCTTAATGAGTCATTATCTATCGCCCCTCCTTGTTAAAGTTTTAGGTAATAATTAGCTAAAATTGTCACCTTTCGTTTAGTCCTACTGCCAGATTTTTCTATGTTTTTATCTCTTTCTTATATAAAAGATTCTTATATTTAATACACTATTTTTCTTCACTTTTGTCCTTTGTGATTACTTATCAATACTGTACAATAGTTTTTTTTCATATCATCATTTAGTTATTACTCCTAATTGTTTATTTTCTCTTGACTAGACTCTTGGTCTATTGTCATTCTAAGTGTGTATTAACCATTTTATAATATTAGGGTTTTGTAACCCATATTTGTTGTGGCCTATGTTTAGTGAACTTATCATTACCATTTCTGATTGTATCAGCACTAGCTATTATTGTTTTATTTTACTGTAATCACATTTTCTCTGATTATTTTTCAGTATACTTGAGTGTTACATTTTCCTTATTTGCATTTTTTCATAATTATCTCTTTATTACGTTTATTTTATATCAGTGTTCTTATATCAATTTTAATACTTGGCAGTGTTTAGTTCTGCTTTTATATTTTGACATTTGTTTGAATTTACTTAAACTTCTTGCATCTAGTATCAGTTAGGGTTTACCTATAATTTACATTATTATTATTAATTTGATGGCAATAATCATTGATTTGCTTCACGTGAACGTTATTATGTCTTATTTAATATCATGGGTTGAGTACCTATTCTTTTATTACAGTTTTATGTGTGATTTTTGCTGTCCCAGGTTCCCATTCTGTGTGGTACACTTGGTCACATTAATTTACATTTATACTGTATTCAAGTTCCTTTATACTATGACTTTTTGTACATGGAATGCTCCTTATAGTCTCTTGTTAGTTTATACTCCAATACATTTTAATTTAACATCATTCCAGTCATTATTTTTACTATTTTATTAGAAACTTGTTGGCCAGATTAGGTTATGTCCTATCTTGGGTTCTCAACAATGGCTGAATCTCAGATTCTGTTTTCTACACACTGTATGATTTACTTTTACTTAAAGCTGATTTTTTATTGTTTATGGTTATTTTTCTTTTTTGTTATTATCTCAACCTTTATTATTGAGTAATAGTTGTCTTTGATAACTTTATTTCTACTTCACAAATTTTATTAGTCGTTTGGACAGTTGTCATTTTTATACATTATTTAATTATACATTTACAATTCTTGTATTCACTCTCCCTCTTAATTTCTACTCTCAATATTTTATTTTTGAGTTCTGTTTGTACCGTCAAGTCATTGGAGTCATTTTATTAATAAGTTTATGTCAGTGTCAAGTCACAGCTTAAGGTTTTGAAATCAAGTTTTGAAATCACTTTTATTTTCTTTACCATTAATAATACTTCTTATTCTCATGGTTTATGTCATCCTTGTCTTTATTATTTCCCTTTGGTTTCTGATTTGATTTGACTTTTCCCTAATTGCACTGATTCTTCTATCATACTTAACAAATTTCTTCTTATTATGGTTGTCATTGTTTTCTTCTCACTATCTGATCTGTTGGGTACGTTGTCTTGTCATTAGTCGTGTCTTCGTTTCTTCAATTATACATTTACTTATTAATTATAATTTATTTTATTCCCCTATTTTAATCATAATTCATTCTATGTTCATGATTGCATGTTCATCTTTTGTTGATTAATTTGTTTTGGATAGCCTTTTAAACCGTTTGTTATACATTGGGTTCTGGGTGTGTTATATGTACCATTACAAAGTATAACACAATTAATTATATTCTCTTCTTTTTTGTCACCAAAGTGTAAATTATACAGAACGCAGATGATCACTGTACTGAGTTTAAAACTAATCAGAATATGTGTCTATAAGAATTACTATATGTTTACCTAGCTGATACTAAATAATAAGATCAGTGAGGCACTTACAATTGTTGCTGACACCAAACACACAACTGTAAATTTTCCCATACCAACCGCCCTATTTATAAAACAGAAACAGATGACGCTTGTACATTATTTGACTTTTGAAAGAAATGAAAGTAACACGTGTACATTGTAATATTAAATTGTAATAATGTATAAATTAAATTCTGTGATATTATAATATTCTCGTTTTCTTAAAGAAAACATTTGAAGATGTAAACAAATTATCTCAACTCCTTCACATATACAATGATACATGCATATGCACACACACACACACACACACGTGTGCGCACACACACTCACATACACAAACACGTTCACCCAAATAATTGTTCTTTTGTGTTTGACATTTCTTTTGAATTCATACACAGGCCCTGATGATGACAATAAACATTGTCAAAACGTCGACACAAATAAGTTAAAATTTGTGTTATTTTTTACCGATCCTCACTAACCCTTCACTAAAAAATTATTCTTATACTTCTTTATTCAATTTTCCAAATTCTATTAAAATTATTATTCTTATAATTTTTATTCAATTTTGTACTTTTTGTTTAAGTACTTTTTTTCTGTTATACGCATATTCTATATATTCTTCTTCATCAATTTATATTGTGGCGATATCACCACCATGCATAAAAGAACTATTCAGATAAAGAAATCATAAATGACTAAGTACTAGAATAAATAATAAATGAAAGGAAACTTACTAATAAGGGAGTATTAAGCAGTGTATTCTGGTTCCAAGCTAAAACAAGGGATGAAGCAAATAAATGTTAAAGCAAGGTAATATTGTAATTATAATGAAAATTAGAAGAATACAACTTCATAAAGTGATAAACCCAATAGATATGGTAAGTGAGAGGTATAAAAAAACCCATGGTGAGATGAAACAACTACTGGAATAGAGACATGCAACAAGCAACTAGACAGTGAGGACCACATTAATGACAAGACAACACCAAGGAATAAAGAACTCAAAAGATAACAAATAACAAAAGAGAATAAACTAAAAACATGTTAATGACCAAGTAAAATGTAAATAGAAAAGTACTACATAAACTAATAACAATAAATACTAATTAAAAGAGATAAGCTCAGAAAGTAGGTAGAGTTGTGGAAAATGCAGTACAATAATATAAATGAAAGTAAGAAAAATGTCCATTAGTTTAAGAAAAATTGTAAAAACTTATATTGTAAGGAAGTGCAGTGATTAATGTACAAGGTAGGAGATAGTGATGATCAAAGATCATGTTATAAACCAGTGGGGAGGGAGAAAGTGAGTTAATGGTCTCAGAGTATAATGTATAAAACAATATACATCAAGAACCATAAAATAAAAGTAGGATGTGTTTAAAGGGTTCTGTATACCCACGATTTATCATGTTACAATTAATTATTTAAATGGGTTTGTTTACCCGCAGACTTTATTATGTTATAATTAGGTATTTAAAGGGTTTTGTATACCTACAGTGTGTATCATGTTATAGTTAATTATTTAGAGGGTTTTTGTATACCCATGATCATGATATATTATTTTACCCATTATATACCCCCACGTTGGGTGCCAATATGTAAGTAACGTACAGATACGAGTGAAAACCCACACGTTCGATGCGTCAATTTGTAAGAAACGTACTCTGTGTCCGTAGCTTCTTATCTTCATTGAAGTTATTTAATTGGAAATAAATTAATTATTTGTTGAATTATTCTTATTTAGTTTTATTTTATGTAGTTTAGTTTGATTAATAAAACAAGGATTATAAAGCAAAACAGGCCGTCGCTGAGTTTACGGTTTTGAAAAATGTCGCCAAAAAATAATTGTTCTTAATAATTAAAAATAGATTGTGTGGGTTCTTCACAATCGATTGGTGATTCAACTCAGTTTTATAGGTTACCTGGTCTCTTCTATTAATTGCTTGATGTTCGTTACTCTAACCATATTCCTCTTCTTGCTTATCGTCTGCAAATCCTGTATCTTAATTTACTTTCAAGCAATAATATACTTTATCAGTTAACAAATCAATTTATTGATGCTTTTTAAACTCTGGGTAAGTTCAACAGTTCGTGAATCGAACCGAATAGTAACGGTATCGGCTCGCTCACCAATCTCGACTCGAAAAAATACAATGTTAAAAATGAAATACAATATTATTTTTTATATCAGGTCGTGGATACTTTGAGCTGCTAAGAAAGATCAGAAAATGCCTACAGATTTAATTAGTGTTAATTAATTAACACTCTTAATAAATAATAGAATTTAAATAGTATTAATCTAAAATATTACAATTCTGTGTTTTGTTCCAAGTGTCACTCGAAATGACGACGATTGTTTTTAACAAAATGGCCGTCGGCCAGCGTCTATGCTTACTGAAATCTGCTTTACTTATTTTCTTTAAATTAAATAGTGTTTTATGTCCACACTGTTATTAAATAAAGGTTTGTTGAAGTTCACAAGTGTCTGGATTAACAGTGTTGTTGGTGAAACTCGTGTTATGTACAGGTGTGATTGTTTTATTATTAGGGTTATTCCAGTCTCACCAGATCGTCGATACAAACTTCGTATTGGGAACGTATTAGTTGGAGTAAATCGTCATCTTGTTATTCAGTCTTCAATTATTTCTGTTAATATGTTTCGCCTGTGTAATTCTTTAATGTTTTTTCTTAATTTGGTATAGACATCTCTTTATTTTTACTTTCGGTCATTAATTATTCATCAAATGTGATTCTCTGTTACATGGAGTTCATCTATACAGCTTGAGTTTCAACAATACACTAAACTAATTCTTCTGTTAAAAACGGCTATGACCCGGCTTTTGTGGGCCCTGATTGGTTCATATTCTCCTGACCATGGTCACGTGGTTTTAATTATTTGACATATGTAAATTTTAAATCTGTCACCTCAAATTACTCTTTATTTATTTTTAGATTAAGTTAAATTTGAGTTATACGATGTTGTTGTTTGAAAAAATAGAATTATTTTGATACCGAATGTGGCCCATTTTGGCCCAGTATCACTTATTTTAACACATTTACTTTAACACATTTAACACATTTACACCGACTATAACGCGAAGTGAACTCATGTTGTGATAGTGCGTGCTCCTCTGTGCATTTAGTATATTTTAATATTTTGACGAGTTAATATTTTAACCATGGATTTTAATTTTAATTTATTACATTTTAATCTTAATGTCTGACGTTCTGTGAAGAGGAATTATTCTGAAGATGGGGCATATGCCCTGAAACGCGTCAAGCGGAATTACAAGTAAGTCACTCGACGGATTAGATAAGCAATTATTTATTTAATACAGTGACTTGGATACTTTAAAAATGAATATTAAACTGGAAGCAAGTCAAGCATCTACAGTATTCAAATTTCAGAACATTAAGATTAAATTATTAAAAACCAATTCCCATATAAAATTTAATAAAGAATGCATCAGAAACAATTTAATACCTAAGTATGCCTCTATCAAAATAAACAATAACTCCAAGACGGCCACAAAAATCAAAGAGCGTGCACAGGTGATGTGGTTAAAGGAGGAGTTGAGATATTTATATAGGAAAAAGACTGAATTGAACAAAGAATTATATTTGTCCCATTTGAAGCTGCTTAACAGTGTCCATGCATTACAATTAGACAATATATTACATGATTGCAATAAATACATCAATGATGTAATGCAACGTGTATATACAAAACATGATAAGAAACTTAGAACTCTCAAAAGTAAACAAAAACCAAACGAAGATAACGTCACCTGTAAACACGAATTCTATGTGCGCGTATCTAATCTAACATCGATAAACTTTAATAAGAATGAAATGGACGTACTTAACAAGGGTCTAAATTACAACATACCCCACAGCAATAAAAACCACATATACCATGAAATAATTTGCGCTGAAACGGCTATAAAGTCAATACCTAACATAAACTTACAAAATGAGGCTCGAGCTTTGATTAAAAACAAACTCAATAAATTTTCGAACAAAAAAAGCCCTAAACTAAACTTTAAATATATGAACGAAATTAAAACTTTAAAACAAATCAAAGACAAATTATCCAACAATGATGCACTCATTACAAAGGCGGACAAGGGAAACACTATCGTTATAATGGACAAAAACCAATATTCGCAAAAGGTTAATCAATTCATTGAAAATAATAATATTACAATGGTAAATGCCGACCCGTCAGCCGATTTCGTTTACGCCCTGAATAACACAGTGAATCGTTGTACGCACTTGTTCGATAGCGCCACACGTTACTCATTGAAACCTATTAATGCAGAGGCTCCCCAGTTTACTGGTTTGCCAAAGATTCATAAACCCAGTGTACCAATTAGGCCGCTTGTGAACTTCACCACTGCTCCGAGTTACAAAATCAGTAAAAAACTAGTACAAATAATAAAGAACAGTATAAGCTTAAAGAATGACCATAGCACAAAAAGTTGCACTGAATTTATCGACAAACTGAAAAACATCCAAATTAAACCTAATTACAGAATCGCATCTTTCGACATAGTAGACCTTTATACAAATATACCCGTCCAGGATACAATAAATATTCTCAAGTATAATCTTATTGTAGCTAACATACGCAGTCCTGATGAAATTAATGAGATAACCGCTCTATTGGAAGTTGTTTTAAATCAAAACTATTTTATATTTGATGGAAAATACTATATACAAAAGAAAGGTTTAGCGATGTGATCCCCACTCTCTGGATTATTGGCGGACATATACCTGAACCACTATGAAAACACACATATGTTCAGCAGCGCAAACAAATGGCATAACAAGATAGTATCATATACACGTTATGTAGATGACACCTTCATCATTTTTAACGGTACCATAAGACAGATCAATAATTTAAAAAATTATTTAAATAATATAAACAAGAACATACAATTTACCCTCGAGGTTGAAATAGAAAATAAACTTAATTTCCTCGATTTAACAATAACAAGGTTTGACAATAGTTTCCAATACCAAATATATCGAAAACCTACCACCACCGACGCCACGATACACGCGGATTCCCATCACCCTCTTCCGCAAAAAATGGCCGCCTATAACAGTTTCATACATAGATTACTCACCATACCGTTAGAAATCAGTGACTTTCAGGAGGAAGTCAACACCATTAAATACATAGCTAAGGCCAATGGATATACGTGCTCTATGATCGATGCTTTGATCATAAAACACCGGAAAAAGTTACATAACAAGAAAACAAAACCGAGTAGTAACCGAGACAGCACGTACGTGACTTCTATTTACGGCCGAACTTTACCCCATACATTAACCAACATTTTTAAAAAATTGAATATAACTTTAACTTTCCGGACTGATAACAACATTAAGAAAATTCTTCACCATAAAGCTGCAAAACCAATAAAACAGAGGACAGGTGTCTATAAAATCCAATGTGACGATTGCAACAGCTTCTATATTGGACAAACCGGCAGAGCGTTCAAAAAACGCTTCCAAGAACATTTACCAAAAAACGACACCCACATTCTCAAATCCAACTTTGCACGTCACCTCGTAAATAATAATCATAACTACACCAATTTTGACACCAACTTTAAACCATTACACTTTTGCAAAAAAGGCAGATATATGGACACATTAGAAGAATTCGAAATTTACAAGGCCTTTAAACAAATTAAAAAGACGAACAGCTCACAAGACGGCGGATTCATATTAAACGACCAACTTAACTTCAAGTCAAATCCCTTGTACGACACGGCCATTAGGATACAAGATGCGTTGCGCAGATAACAGTTTACTCAGACAGTCAGTGCGCGAGTAACATCGCGGCGGTGTACACCGACTATAACGCGAAGTGAACTCATGTTGTGATAGTGCGTGCTCCTCTGTGCATTTAGTATATTTTAATATTTTGACGAGTTAATATTTTAACCATGGATTTTAATTTTAATTTATTACATTTTAATCTTAATGTCTGACGTTCTGTGAAGAGGAATTGTTCTGAAGATGGGGCATATGCCCTGAAACGCGTCAAGCGGAATTACAAGTAAGTCACTCGACGGATTAGATAAGCAATTATTTATTTAATACAGTGACTTGGATACTTTAAAAATGAATATTAAACAAATTTTAAGTTTTTAGCTGTTATATATTTTTTCTTAACGCTTCTTATTTCCTCCTTTGATATTTAAATATGTCCTAATAGGGTCGTACTTATTAATAACAATAATGTCTGATATTTTTACCTTATATATATCATTAAAATTTTAAATACCTATTCTTCATTTTCTGATAATAACAATGATATTGACAGCAGGTTCAATGGCATATCTTATGTTTTAATATTACCTTCCCTATTCATCTGATTATTACAATTATGAGTTTTTATATATGCTTTTGTTAATACCTTCCCTGTTTCATTAAGGTCAGGCTTCTATTTGATTTTATCTGGTTTAGTTAAGACTATTCTGGGCATTTTACTGTTTAAGCTCAGCTCACCTCTTTTGGCCTATAGGTTTAGCATTTTGCCATTCCTTTACAATGATTTGTTACATAATATGAGGTTTTACCATGTACTTGATTTTGATATTTCTAAACAGCTCTTATAACTACTGTTCTTGAAAAATTAGTAAATCTTTTAACAAACAAATCTAACATGAGAAATTTATGGGTATGCAAAACCCCTTAAACATGTAATTATAAAACAATATCCTGTGGGTATACATAAGACCTTTAAATAACTAATTCTAACATAATATATAATGGGTGTACAAAAACCCTCTAAATAATTAACTATAACATGATACACACTGTAGGTATACAAAACCCTTTAAATACCTAATTATAACATAATAAAGTCTGCGGGTATACAAACCCATTTAAATAATTAATTGTAACATGATAAATCGTGGGTATACAGAACCCTTTAAACACATCCTACTTTTATTTTATGGTTCTTGATGTATATTGTTTTATACATTATACTCTGAGACCATTAACTCACTTTCTCCCTCCCCACTGGTTTATAACATGATCTTTGATCATCACTATCTCCTACCTTGTACACTAATCACTGCACTTCCTTACAATATAAGTTTTTACAATTTTTCTTAAACTAATGGACACTTTTCTTACTTTCATTTATATTATTGTACTGCATTTTCCACAACTCTACCTACTTTCTGAGCTTATCTCTTTTAATTAGTATTTATTGTTATTAGTTTATGTAGTACTTTTCTATTTACATTTTACTTGGTCATTAACATGTTTTTAGTTTATTCTCTTTTGTTATTTGTTATCTTTTGAGTTCTTTAATCCTTGGTGTTGTCTTGTCATTAATGTGGTCCTCACTGTCTAGTTGCTTGTTGCATGTCTCTATTCCAGTTAGTTGTTTCATCGTTGGGTTTGTTTGTACCTCTCACTTACCATATCTATTGGGTTTATCACTTTATGAAGTTGTATTCTTCTAATTTTCATTATAATTACAATATTACCTTGCTTTAACATTTATTTGCTTCATCCCTTGTTTTAGCTTGGAACCAGAATACACTGCTTAATACTCCCTTATTAGTAAGTTTCCTTTCATTTATTATTTATTCTAGTACTTAGTCATTTATGATTTCTTTATCTGAATAGTTCTTTTATGCATGGTGGTGATATGTATCGCCACAATATATACTTATTATTTATAATATGCCTTGATGGAGAAGAGGTCCAAATATTGGTCATTTAACTACAAATCAAAGACGGATGAGAGAGCGATAAAATGTTGCTGCAGCAACTGTTGAACGCCCTGCAGAACATAACATGAATCATGTGTTTATATGAACAAAACAACACAGGATATAGAAATCTTCAGAATGAATTTGAAGATAATTTACGATCTCTAGAATTCTATGAATGTGTAAGCTGTTCTCGAGTGTTGATGCAGCAAACATTTTTTGATATGTGTCCTCAGTGTAAGCGAAACCCAAATCATATCATCTGCAGTTAATTGTATGGATCCTAAAGATGTACGTATAGACAGGGCCGGATCAAGGTATCTTGGCGCCCTAGGCTAATTATATTTTAGTGCCCCCTCACCTCCCGTAGGCTACTCTTACGTTTATTTCCAAGGGGCTGAATGAAGCTTTAAACACCCTACAATATATTTCTTAGTTAGGAATATTTGAAATGTCTTACTGTTTTTGGAAATAGTCTCAAGAATTGAAAACTGAGGCTATTTTTCAGAGATTGTTTTAGAGTTATACCTTCAGCCATTTGTAGTTTGCATAGCTTTTATAAGGAAAAAATTAACTAAGTAGTTACAGAATTATAACAGTTTTATTAAGGATAAATTTAACATCATTTACACAAAGAAGACAGTCAGTTAAATATCTTGTGGATTTGTTAAGACTCATGTAAAGTTCAAGCTAGATTTTTTTTTTCTCGCTTTAGATTGAGCAAACGTTTTAATCACCTCACTGAAATCAAGTCCTTGCAAAAAGTCACTTTCAATGAACAAGAGGGCTACACTGGTCAGTTTATCCTGATGCAAATTTGAGAGTAAATAATTGTTCACCCTCTTCAAAGCTGAAAAAGATCTTTCGCCACTGCAGTTAGTGACGAGCATAGTAAGGAAATGCGCAAAGCTATCTCAACATTATGAAACATTGATTCTAAGTTAAGCATTTTCAAAAAATTCAACAGTGGTTTTGCTTCAGATCGCATTTTCTTCTTTTCTTCTCCTTCTTGTTCTGGGTTGACAGGTCCATAGTCTTTTAAAAACTGAGCTAAATGCACACACTCATCAGGAAATGTCTGATCCAAGTCAACAGCATAATTTTCTAGAAGGTGATTAGCTTGTCTTATTATGTCATTATTTAGTTCAGAAAGTTCAGGTAATTTCCATAAGAACCCAAACTTGTCATATAAATCATTGTAAATTGATTTTCTTCTGTTCAAATTAAGCAGAAGCGAATCTAAGTCAACGTAGTAGTTTTCAACAAAGAAAGATTGCCTCCCATCGTTCCCATCTAAAGCGCCAGCAGCAGTGTATTCAGATGTTTCATCAAAGTGCGCTTTTCGTTTTTTTTTTCTTGTTACATCTTTTTTGTAGACATTTGGTTTGCACATCTCCTTTGCCTCGCTTTCCAATCTCTCAAATTTTCGCTCGTCCCGAAGCGTGGAAACAAATGACTGCAAGTAGCTGTATAAGCCAATCACACTATCCATGTCAACGCTCTGTCCTTGAAGCTTCTCACTGACATCGAGAAACTTTTCCAAAAGGCGATGCCACAAACAAATCATGATTGTTATCTCCAGGCTTTTTAGTTTTTCTGTCAAATTCCTTGCTTCATACTGCACATCCTTTGTCTGGTTGTTATCCGTACTAATATCTTCCAATGCGGAAATAATTTCATTGTATGATTTGTAAAGGGCTTTACTTGCATCTGCACATGCACTCCAATGAGTTTTAGACAACGTTTTTAGCACAAGAGAGTCCTCTTTCAAGTGAGACAACAATATCTCCCATCTGCTTGTAGAAGAGGAAAAGAAATTGTAAAGCTGCTGTTCAAGAGAAAAAAAAGCAACTCAATAATCACTGCTGTTCGCTATTGCAGAGCCTACTAGTTGTAAAGAGTAGCCTGCACAAGGGACATAGGTCGCCAAAGGATTCAATTCAGTAATTCTTGATTGTAGACCTTTGTAGCAACCTGACATGTTACTGGCATTGTCGTAACTTTGCCCCCTACAGTTGTTCAAATCAAGACCCGAAGACCCTATAAGTGACCCTACAGCTTCCACTAGGTTTTCACCTTTATGCCCAGTATTTGGTAAAAACATGATAAAGTGCTCCACAGGAGTGCCATCTGGAAGAACATAGCGAACGATAAAGGTTAACTAATCGGTGTGTGAAACATCGAGCTTGCATAACCTCTTCTTTGATCTTCATTTTCACTTGTCCCTCTAGCTGTAACACAAGCTCATCCACAGTGGTTGAGGACACGTACGATGGAACACCTCGCCTTTGTTTCCATACCTGGCTAAGTGGTCAGCCATAAATGGGTCAAACTTAGCAATGAGCTCATTAGCAAATGAGTTTCATTTTCACCACGGAACGGTAGCCCCCTTGACACTAAAAACTTAACTGTTTCAACCACGCGTTCTAAAACCTTTCGCCAATAAGCCACTTCTTCTTGATATTGTGCCATCAGGCTTTTTTCAACTCTTCCTAATAAAGTTCCTCTTGATAAATATTGTTTCAAACAATTGATATATTCTTTATTATTTTCATGGTCATAGACTATGTTAGGGTTCCTCCAATCATTAAATCCACTAGTTGCTAACGAAGTGGTACCGCCATAAAGTTTGCACACACACAGTTTGGAACACAAAATACGTTCCCAACCAACTACCTTTGACAGTTTCGCCATTCTTAAGGTTTTTATAAAACAAACTTTTGGATAAAAATCTTTTTTGATTGGCATATTGACGTTCAGATTTTGAAAAATCTAAATTGTCATTTTGGCTTATGCTGTGTTCAACAATATAGTCCTGTAAATTATCATTAACAACCCACATAGCAGGATCATTAAAATAACTTTTTCATTAGACCCTACCTCAGGATCGGGTGGCTGTATTGTCGTCTCCATGAGAGTGCCGCTGCCTTCCTCAGTATTGGGTGATTCAGGTGGCTGTGGTGTCGGTGGCGTCTCCACGAGGTTGCCGTTGCTGCCAGAGTCCAAGTCCATGGTGCTGGAGGTCGGTGTCAGGGGAGGCAAGGTCGAGTTATTATCACTTATACTACAGTTCGAACTTTCTGGTGGGCGGTTGAAGAATGTGTCTAATTTTGGAATTTTGCTCAATAGAGACTCATTCCTATCAGATTTTTCCTGTGAGCGTTTCCTGTATTGCGCTCCACTAGGTTTCTTAAAAATGTTAGCACTTTGATTGCTCATCGTGAAAACAACACTTTTAAACAAAACTTCATCACACAATAATCCACTCAGTCAGTGTGTATGAACTAGTTCGTTCACCATTAATGAAAATAAATTAAAATTAGGCTACACTCAGATTGATAGCTGGGGGGGGGGGGGGCAAGTGGGCAGCCGCCCTGGGCGACAAAGTGAGCATAGGCTTGCAAAAATTGTTTTCAGTTTATAAATCTACAAACAAGTTGTTTCTTTGATATGATTATTCCTTTCATAAAAGAAGCATAACCAGCCAGCTTGGTTGTTGTCATAAGTGATAACCAGTAAAGAATCGTAATTAAAGTTCATTATGATAACAAATTATGCTGTAACAGAGGCTCTTTGTCCCTCTCTGTACAATACAGTATTTCATTCTCCATGTTCATTATGCCTTATTTGGTCTATGTGGTTCCTTATCTCGGTGTTTCTAAACAGTGGATGCTGTTTTAAATGAGTTTTGTTATCTTGTGTATGAGTGATTGAGTAGACGTGTATTCAGTACGGTCTTTTATCAGTGTTCATGTGTGGTCTTTGTATTCACTTGTTGCCTCCAGTATTTTTTGCGACTTTGTAGTGAGTTGTTGTGCCGGAAAGGAGACACTTTGTTTTTGGAATAGATGACGTGGTCGGCAATTCCACGACGAGTAATCCTCAAATAATAAGAAGTTTATATTATTGGTGTGGAAAAATAAGAGACTCAAAATCTTACTGGTTTCAACGAAGAGGTGAACTTGAATCAATGATTGAGCAGTGTGATAATCTTCCTACGGGGTTTTTTACTTTGAGTGCAGCTGATCTTTGGTGGCCTGATCTGGCACGACTCATGGGTTGTAATTTCGTGCAAGAGGAAATGTTCGATGAATCTAGAATCGCTCAGCAAAGGCAAAAACTTATAAATGAGAATCCGTCAATTGTTGAAGGTTATTTTTCGTTTCGTGCAACTTTATTCATAAAAAATGTCGTCTGTAAGATATTCTCAGTTTCAGATTATTGGTTTTGTTTCGAATTCCTGCATCGTGGTTCATGTCATGTACACGGTCTTCTTTGGATGTCTGGTGCTCCTGATCCAAGAACTTTTGATAATGCATCTGAGGAAGACATTTTGAGTGCCAAGATGTATTATGACCATTTGGTTAATGCATTCAATCCTTTGCCATTCACTCTCCGGCAACTATACATTCTTCAAGGATTAGATCAACTGATGTTGTGATGTTGTTATCGACAACGATCGTTCTCTTTCAGAACTACTGAATCGATTCCAAAGACATACCAGATGTACCAAAGGATATTGTCTTAAGTGGAATGGCAAAGAATATACTTGCAGGTTCAAATATCCTAAAGATTACAAGAGCAATCTCTTCTAGAGAAAATGAGAAAGGTATTTGAATGATGAACTCCTGAATCAGTATAATCCTGTCATCGCACAAACATGGAGAGCAAATACTGATTTTAGTATAGTCACCTCCTTATACCAGGTGGTTGAATATGTATCCAAATATGCTTCAAAGTCAGAACCTGCTTCGAAAAATTTGACGGAAATGTTTCAAGAAATCGTTGAATCGAGAAACCCGGATGAAGAATCTCATCGAGCATATACAAGTTTGATGATAAGAGTGATCGGAGAAAGAGACATCGGGGCTTGCGAAACATGTCATTTACTCTATGGAATTCCATTGTATCAGTGTACCAGAACTTTTAGAATACTTGTCATAACAATAGAAGACTATGTTGCAATTAATGGAATCAACAGTGAAAATGACAGTAATTCATTCATTCAATTTTATAGTAGTAGACCACTAGACATGGAAGAAATAACATTATTCGATTTTGCTAAAAAAATTTCAACGGGAAGAAATAATTCAATTACCACAAACAGAAAAGGAAGAATTGTACAAGTTTTCCCTAAAGTAAACAACAATAACAATGCAGTCAATACTGAATTATATTGTAAACAAAATTTGATTTTACATAAGCATTGGTGTAATGAAGAAGACTCGAAAAGTACAGATGAAACATGGTTCATGGCTTATACCCGACAACATTTTGGACAGTTTCATGAACACATGTCTTTAATTACAGAAGAAACTGAAATTGATCAGGATAATAATAATGAGTTTGATATTTTTGACGATAGAGACGGGATGGCTATAGCAGCAGTAATACCTAATGCACTACCAATTCATGTTGGTCTAGCTAATCGTGATATCGATTTACTTCATAATTGGGAAGCAGCCTATTACAAATATCCAGATATAAAGAATAAAACCTCTTTCATCGAAAGGAATCGAGAAACATTTGGCAATCAGTATTGTAATGGGGCGAATTAGAAGGTTTTTTATTTTTTATTAATTTTGGTTTGATCTTATTAAAATTGCACAATTCACTTCATATATGTGAGCCACCCCAGTTTAATTTTATATTAATTCAAATCATCATTGCAATCACTTTCCAAATTGCCAGACTTTCACCTGTGGGGAGCCCCAGTGCAACATACATACAGTTAGCCAAAACAATTGCCAGACGTATTGCGTAACCGCCCAGCAGCAGGCTCTTTGTGAATCACAGTCTGCAGTTTGTCATCAGAGAGTGAACAGTAGTAAGCAGCATCAGACAGTAAAGTTTGTTAATTTAAAACAGTGGCCTCGGGAGTGTAAAATAGGCCGTAATAATTAGTCGGCCTATCTATTCTATTTTATAAAAAACGTACAAACAGTATAACGTGCGGCCAGTCTAATAACACCTTCAGACCGCGCGGTCATAAAATCTTAGCTCGAGCGTATTAAAGGTCGGCTGACTATAACAGTATGCATGAATAAGAAAGTAAATCAAAGTTCAAGAGTATAGACAAGTGGTGAAGTGGAACTTTAAAATCAATGAAACGGTAACATATTTTTTTGAAAAGAAATCGAGTGTGTGACGTGCCATGCGGTTACAGGAGGACGCCAGGGTAACTAATTGTATCCAACACAAAATTATTACAATCATGTAAAAAGGTGGTTTTTAAAGTAATTATATGTAAAAGGGGTTTCGTATGAATGAGTGAATGGGTAAGCTGGGCCGCTTTTAATAGGTTTACAACTATATCAGAATAAGAAATGATTACGCAAATGTATGTAATGTAGTGTCTGTCTTTTAAAAGTAGAAAATGAGCTGTAATATGTGATTTGAAGAAGGATGAGTAGAGAGTGTGTATTTAAAGAAATGCAATTAAATTAGATTTGTTTCAAGTGAAAAGCGAGTCGAGTACGTTATTCAGATAACCTGAAGGTCATATTTGTATTTCGCAGTTTCGTGCAACGGACTTTGGCATAAGAGGTGAGTTTTAAAATGAATAAAAGTTTAATAGTTAAATGTAATAAAATGAAATAACACATTCTCATGAATCATACAGTGTTATTTTCAACGACCAACAAAATAAGATATTATCTTAGAATATTATCTAAATGACTATGATGAGTGCAATCAAAGACTTGCAATTATTCAGGGAATAGCTGGAACTGGTAAAAGCTGTGTAATTAATGAAATGGTTAGGAGAATTAATTCATATTTTGGCTGCAATGCAACTCTTTTAATGCATCCTACTGGTGTGACAGCTAACAATATTGCTGGAAAAACTATTCATTCAGCTCTAAGAATAAATACTTCAAAGGAAAGGGGAGGAACTTTCAAAAATTTAGAAGGTGAATCCAAAATTAAGAAGAATTAAAAGATGTGAGGTTTGTTATTATTGATGAAGCCAGTATGTTGCGTTTGAATTTGTTTTTCAAAGTGGATATGCGACTCAAACAAGCAAAGCAGCGTTCTTCAGCTGTCCTTTTGGTGGCCTTTGCGTGTATTTAGTCGGTGATTGGTCCCAACTTCCACCGGTTTGTGACAGGAGTCTTTACAATATTGGTAATAATGTTCAGACCATTCAATCGAATCTTTTGTATAAACAGCTCAAAAAAGTTTTCTTTTTAACGGAGATTATGAGACAGCAAGGTGATGATCAAAAAAATTTCAGAGAGACTTTAAATAAAGTCGCAAATGATTATTAATAGAGTCACTGAACAAGATTATCAGCTCTTATCTAAAAGATTTTATGTAAACAATATCGGGGACAATTTCAAAGATAGTGTCTGTATAATGTCGAAAAATGCTAAAATCGAACGCTTTAATTATAAAAAACTAGAAAGCAATAAACAACCCGTGGCTCTAATCAATGCAATCCATAATTGCCCAGAAGCCTCTTTAGAAAAATCTGACGATGCTCAGGGATTATTTGCTCAATTACGTTTATGTAAAGATTCCTTAGAAGAAATCTTTGGGTCACAAAAGGACTAGCCAAGGGTTCAGTTGAGACAGTAAGTGATATTATTTATGACCCGGCAGTTGTTTGCGAAAATGATAATGATCACATGCCAATATGTATACTCGTATCTTTCGAAAAATATACAGGACCAGTTCTGTACGAGAACTCAATACCCATTGTATCAGTAGTGGCATCATTCAAGAAAAATGAAATTTCTTGTACTCGCAAACAATTTCCGTTAATGTTAGCATATGGTGTTAGTATACATAGATCGCAATGGATAACATTAGATAAGGCAATTGTTAATTTAGGAGACAATGAATTTCAGGTTGTATTAACGTATGTTGCACTTTCAAGAGTGAAGACATTAGAAGGATTATTATTAAAACCAGTGTTTAATTTTGATAGACTGCTAAAAATTAATAGAAGTCCATCAATGGTTGATCGTAGAGATGAGTTGCAAAGGTTGTGGAATACGTCTAATGACAATTAATGTATATTGTACTATAATATAGTGTATTCAATAAAAAGTGTGTATCATAAAAGTGTATATATTTTGTTGATTGTAAAAATATTGGTAAATAAATTATTACGAATATCAAATGCTCCGCCCATTTGTGTCAGTGACACTTCTAGTAATAATAAATAAAATAAATGAAGTACTTTTTGGTTCTAGTTTTTGTGGACTGGCAGAATTAGTAATGACGCAACCTTTCAAACACATGACTAATGACATTGAGCAGAGTATGGAACAGGTAGTCAAGTGGTTATGGCATAACATTACTTCAAGTCCGCACTTATCTGTAGTTAACTCATCTTTCAGGTAAGTCAGAATTATCATTAAAATAAAATATATTTTTTACTAATTATTCAGATTTTTATTACCAGGCTACACTGTTTCAGTGTTGTCATTGGTAACTTCCAGAATAAATCTCAGTTAAGTCGATCTGCTTCTTCTTCAGTTGGGAGTCCAACCATTTGTGGGTTTTTGTGTTCTCAAAAATCCTTCATTCTGCCTTTCCTTGGCCATTCCTCTCCAGTTTCACACTCCAGTTGACTTCAGATCTTCCTCCATATCAGTCATCCATCTCTTCTTAGGTTTACTCTTATTCTTTCATACAAAGGTTTCCACTCAAAAGTCTTTTTTACAATTCTACTCTCATCCATCTGTGGAACATGTCCAATCCATGTGATATGTAGTGAGTTTTTTTGGTCAAGTTCATGATTCATCTGGATTCTCCACATACCATCAACATTTCTTATTGGTCCATATATCTTTCTTGGTTCAAATGTTCGATGTAGGTGGTCACCATTTTATAAACCTGACGCCTTTGGACCTAAGTAATGAGATTGTAGTGGGGTTGCTTCATGTAAAAGTTCTTTAGCTCTATCTATATTGCCTCAAGTGTTTCTTGGCCATGGTCCATGCCTCACTACAATAAGTTAACATTGACCTTATTACAGTTAAGTTGATAATAGAAATAAATAACGAGCTCTTAGGCAAAGAGCTGTGCATCTCATGCATTGCTGTGTCCATGACATGACGTCATACATCTACAAACTACAGTAATTAATTATTGTCAACTGTTGGAATCAAAATAATGGGATTTAGTTTTTTTTTTTAATCAGAATTTTATAATATACTAATCTATGGAATGTATCAAGATAGAATGTTTTAAATGTTAGATACACAATTTTCGTGTAGGCTGTGGTAAGCTTATCACCAGTTATGTTGTGTTGACTAATAGCAAGGCAATACAGAACTGTTTAGAGCCACTTCCAGCTTAGGGTACGGTTACATGAGGGGTTTTTTCTGTCTGTTTACCTGCGGTTGGGAAACACATTCAATTAAACACACAACTGGCAATGGAGTTGGTCACACAGATGTGAAAAAGATGCACAGATCATCAAAGCTATTGTGTTTTCAAGCTATTGTGTTTCCTGCATCGAAACATAACCTGCTGTTTTAGTTCAGTTTTTAACACTTACGAGGATGGTTACACAGACATTTCTGTACAGTTGTGTTTTTTCTTTCATAGCCATGGAAAAAGTTTACATAGATAGTAAATTACTTATTATAGAAGTTGAAAAAACAAAACATTGTCTTTATGAGGTTAGCAGTGGCGAATACCTCAGCAGAAATTTAAAATAGAAAGCATGGGCGAAAGTTTGTTGTGTTGTCATTCCTGGGTGGAAGGATATGTAAAATACAGAAAGAAATAGTATAGGTAAGCGAAGAAAATCTTATTCTTAAATTTTTCAGAATACAATTTATATTCAATTAATTCAAGTTAATTTTAGTTCTGTTCAATTTAGGATTAAAATAACAAAAGCACTAGTATTATTATAGGAAAGGATCTTTAAATCTGTGTGTTCTGCTAGGCATTGCACCCACCGTTGAAAAGTAATGAGTATAATATCTGTTTTTCATTGCTTCATTTGTCCCTCTTGTTCTTGTCAAATCAGTGCTTTCAAGGGGGCAGGTCAGCATGTCCTCGAATGTAAGTCCATCTCATTTTCTGACATAATGTGCAAAATACAACAGATTTTAATTATTGTAGATCAGCTAACTCTGTATGACCATCAATATGCCTATGAAGTATTCTCCACTTATTGGCTAAAATTCTGAGGGCACATTTGACAGATCTTCATGACTGAGAAAGGTGATAGTTGAAAATTTTTTGTTCGTGACCCAGGTTTCTGTTGGATATGGCCATAGTAAATTTGTCACATAGGCAAACGCCTCATCTGCAACTAAAACATGTGGCATAAGAACATCAGTGTCATCTCCTGGGAGTTGTCTAGGCTATGGAATGTTTAGTTGCTTCTCATACAATTTTTTATGGGATCAGACTCCTTGAATACATTTGACTCACTACTTTTACAATAAGCACTGACATCAATGCTTATAAAGCAATATCTGCAACCACTGTTACCATTAGCACTAAAGAGAAAAACTTCTTATAGTTAAAAAGGCTGAACCACTGTCATGTGGGCAAATTATCCTCACATGGTTCCCATCAACTGCCCCCAGGCATTTGGAAAGTTGGCTCTTTTGAAAAATGTTTCACCACTCTTCATTAGTGGGTTGCTTCATGTAAAAGTTCTTTAGCTCTACCCATATTGTCTCACATGTTTCCTGTACAGTTAATCCTACAGTTGTTCTTCCAACATTGCGTATACAGTGGTTATCTTAAATATTTATTTTATAAGCGTGTTTTAGGGAAACATGTCCAAAAGTGCTGGTGCTCTTTAAGGGATTCATTTGCAAAGGCATTGAAACTATATTAAATTACTATTAAGAAATGTTTTTTTTTAATTGGAACATGTTTTGAGCATTAAACGTATGCTCATAGTCAACACTCATTGAAACCAAAAATGGGTGATGGATGCTCATACAGTTTACTGCTAGAAACATGTTCCAAGTAAGAAAAAACATATCTTGATGGTAATATAATAGAGTTTATAATTAATTATACACCAAAAAAGAACGATAATAAATAGTTATAGTATATAGTATAATAAATATATATTGCAACAGCACACAGGATATGAAGTTCATTTAAGTGGAGTACTAATGCTATATAACATTTTCTGATGGCCATAGACATGTTTTAAATTGATTTTGTTCTTTCTTTGTAAAGTAATCATAAGTTTTGAACCAAGCTATGTTTAAAAAGTATGTTATGTCAAAATGTTCACAATTTTATTCTCTTTTATGTCGTGTGCAATATTTTTGTGTAAGTGCGGGGGTGCGCGTGTGATTTATATTTTATTTAATAACTTTGAAGAAAATTAACATTTTGTTCTGAAACTTGGACATAGTATTCTCATGGTTATAAGCTACATTTTCCATATAATCAATTCTCCACAACTGTAATTTTTATATGTTTTTGTTTAATGAAATCAGTCTTCTTTTATTCTCGTTATCTCCTAGAAAGTAATAAAATTTGTAGATTAAATCTAGACAGGCCTTTGCAGAATCGGACAGAGTTTAAGCCTGATTTCAGTCTATCTGTGTTCTCATCTGTGACGTTGCTAGAGTTTCAACCAATCAGAAGATCTAAAAATTATTTGAGTCGGTGCTTTGCAGAGAGCACATCATTCAGTTTCTTCCAAAGACTCGTCATAGAAAGACGTATTCGCTGCGCTGCCATGAGTTTTTCGTGACAAGACAGGTCGTTTTCCTTTAGACTTAGAAGTTGGTTCACGGTTCGAGGTTTTCGTAACCATTACCACTTACAGAACTCAAATAATAAATAGATCATTCTAGTGCTTTTTCGCGTAGAGTGGAAGATTTTCCGAATTAGGGCCAAAATATCTGCCAAGATATTTTGATAGTAACACGAGAACACTTCAAGAAGCCGGATTTTGTGTAAGCTCAATACACGATCTATTGTACCCAGTTTTTAATCCCTGAGATTAATTGAATTTAAATTATAAACAATAACAGTTCATGTCGCAGTGTGCGTGTGTGCAAAGACATGAAGTTTCAACATAAATATTTCAGTGTTAGTGATCTTCGAACGGTCGACGTGCAGAGTTGTAGTGGTGCAGGCTAGCAGTATGCATAGCGTCGAGAGGCTACACAAACTGTCGGAATTCAATGAACAAGTAACATATATGTAAAACCAGCAAATAGACTCAATTATTGAAAGACAAATTTTTAATAAACAATTTTATGTTATAAAGTAATAAGACAATAGTAAGTTTTAATATTTTAATTTAATAAATTTTCCTACCTCCAGATATAGACTCTGTTGTAAACATTTCAATATTCCCTATCTATGCAGTTTTAATTTGTATCGTTGCAATATATATTTATATATACATAAATATCATAAATATATTGTTATGTATTTAATTTATACATAAAAAATATATAAGTGTAAGTTAAAAACGATTTACCTTAAAATAACTGCAAGTTTTTCTTCTGGGCTGATGAGTTTTTGCATATTTGTTGCTTTCTTGCTTTCTTCGCATAGGCAGTGTTTTATCATCATGTGAAAATTAGTAAAGAGTATAGAAGACACTTTGCACAATACAATTTTGATATGTTTTACATTCTACGCTTAAAAATGAAATTTAGACTTTAAACATTTTTTAGACTCTAACATTATTTGCTGAATATTGGCGACAGTGCATTCACGAAATGTAGTATGTAGTAAAAGTAACTGTGTAGTAAAAACTTACCAAAAATCAGCCAACTAACTGGCAAAAAACACAAAACTTTCCATGCCACATGTACAATATTTATTTTTAAAATACAAGAAAATTCACTCTAATTTATTTGTCTTTTTGTTCTTCGTTCTAAGTGGAATTGTCAAAATTATATTTTGCATACAGAACTTAATTAACCTTAAAGAAGACATTTATTTTTGTTTGTTTAGTAATTTTGTATCTGTAGATATCAAAACAGTTTTGTAATTTATTTAAATATTCCACGAATTCATCACTTACATTATTAGTTTCAGTAAATTGTGTTAATGACTTTAAATGAGTGTTTAAAATGCTGTATTGCAACGAACTTTTGTTAGACCTTAACCCATGAACAAGTCTGCTATAAAATGCTTGTTATAACTAAGTCTCTAATGCATTCTTACTCGTTAAAAGCGAGTTTAATGATCATTACGCAGATACAAAACCGAACAAATCTTGTACTTTTGCTTGTTACATCTGAGTTCTCGTTATAAGTGAGCTCGTTAATCACAAGTTCCACTGTATTTGACTGTGAATAAACTACTACGCTACCATCCGTTTATAAACTGCCAGAGTGCCTACACGTCTGTGCACGTACGAGAAAAACACACACCTGTGACCACTGGTGCATTCTCCAAACACTATGCACATGCATGGACAGGAAAAACGCATTTGTAACCCTACCCTTAGTCAGGATAAATTGTAGTTGTTTCACATTTGATAAGGCCTTTTGGTATCTCCACCATTTTTAGCTCCTAATTGACCACTTGTCTAACCTGAATGGTTAGTGAGTACATGAAGATGGTGGAGACATTGAAAGATCTTATCAATGCAAAGTGAATAGTGGGTTAGTAAATCATTGATGGCAAAATTGAAATGTATTTTAGTATAAATGTATTATAGTCTAATGGAAATGAAAAAAGTAAACAATTCAACTTAGTAGAAATTTCAGTTTACTGCGTTGAAATGAAGGCAATAGAATAAAACCAGTTTTGTCTTTTATTAGCACTTTATCTAAAACTCGAGTGGAGCTGATAAAATTTAAATGGCTGCCTGAACCATACAGGAGAGGAATAAAGTTACCTCCACAGTATTGTAAGACACCATCAGATGCTGCTCGCAAACCTGAAGATGTACTTGATTATATACCAGGTAAAAGAAATTAATTAAACCATTCTGCTATCTGTGACTGACTAAAAGTTGTAGTATCAAGCTGTAATTCTGCTATCTGTGACTGACTAAAAGTTGTAGTATCAAGCTGTAAATTTAAATTTGTGATTAATTTTTAACAGGAAGAGAGAGAGAGAGAAAGAGAGAAGGAGATAGACATATAAAGTTTGCACATGTGTATGTTTGCTCTAATAGATGATATATTTATGCTAATATTATTATTTATAACAATTACTTATATTCTCTTCTGTTACTTCTTTATAGTTTTGAATAAATGAGTGATCCAATCACACTGAATTTATGATATTTTGGTGCAACTGAAAATAATTAACTATAATTTTTCTGTGTTCTGATGGGTGTTGAATGTTGTACTAAAAGCAAACATTACAACAAGTCAGTTTTAATACACTCGTGTTAGTTAGATGTTATGAAATATCAATATGGTCTTTTCTCTTTAGTAGTTGTATGGATTGTTAGAATTGTTTTTATTTCATTTCTTTCACATACTCTAGCATCTGATGCGTAGGTGAACATTGAATGTTGTCACTAGTACTGTGGCTTGATTTTGCTTATATCAAAGCTCTGAGTTGGATAGTATTGCTAAAAAAGATACTTAAGTAAGTGCAATATCACATGAAATATGTTATAGACCAAAAGTATTTTCCACTTATATTACAAGATATGTAAATCACTTTTACATTCTTTTCTCTGTTTTGTATAATCAGATTGTTGACGACAAAAGCATTACAAATTCCACAAAAGCACACACACACACACACACACACACACACACACACACACACACACACACACACACATTATTGATAGTTAAATATAATTAAAGCATTATTATCTGGTGTATATTACAAATATAATTAATATACTATATTTGCTTCAATGTCATGTAACAGGTAAATCCTGGATTCTGTTACTTCAGAATGTGCGCACTGATGCATGTGATGCGGCTTGTGAAACAATTGGCTCTTGGTTATTTCAAGAAATTTCTTCATATCGTGTTGCCATGTACAACACACAGCGAGGAGAACCATCTGATTATAGTTATTTACAAGATCGCAGTATTTGTCGTGGTTTATGTGAATTTCTGCAGCGGCTGTCTGCAGGTTCTCCTGATGAAGATTTAAGGATTGGTGTGCTTTGTTCTCAGATTCTTACAAAACCTTTACCAAAGATTCTTCCACCTCGAAATTGGAATTTCCTTAGTACATTAAAAAATACATCATTTTCTGAGTTGACAGAAAATGTTATTCGCATTGTAGTGAGACAAGCACAGATATCTTCTACAGCAAGAAGTATTATTGAAGAATATGTTAGTGGCTCAACAGCGTCAGTAAGTTCTGAAATAACCTAATTGTGTGTGTGTGCGTGTGCGTGTGCGTGTGCGTGTGCGCTCATACATATATTTATGCACTGCTGTATCCATAGATATTGAGAAATATGTTTTTTAAAGTTACCATTTGTAGAGTGTAGTGTGGGGGTAGACTAAACGGTACATGTTAGGGTTTGATGATCTAGCTGTATTTCACCATGGTATTATAGAATTCACTGTAGGGCTCACAACAGGATGTGCAGTATACTGTAACATCATCTGTGCCCTCACTGGCTAATGTAGCATTTGATTAGTTCAGTAACAGGTTGCACATGATTCTATACACCATTGCTATTGTTGCAAAAATTTTTATTCTCATTATAATATGTTTTGTGACAAGTATGTGTTTATGTTTGCGTTTTGTGTCCTACTGATATTTACATTAACAAGTGTGGTGTGCAGTTATGGGATGGACACATCATAGTGTCAAAAGAAAGATTTGTAGGCATTTCTTTCCATGCTTTCCCTTGAACAATAATATTTCAGTTGGTAATTTTTGTTTAGTTAAAAATTGAATTAAATATTTTTGTATTGTAATGTAAAATTACTTTAAACAAAATGAAAACTCATATTTATAATGGATAAACTCTGCTTAATGGAGAATCACTGTCACTTGAACAAGTCACAGAAATTACCAAATCTTCCACCCGCTGTTCCACTATACTTTCATTTCCTATGCGTCTTCAATAACTGACTTGGTGTGTTCAACTACTTTCTCCCAATCGTCTCCAGTAATCATTTGTATTGCTTCATTTGTTAAGTTTTTGACTTCAGTCATTATGAATTTTGTATTATTTGTGGCAGTGTATTTTTTACCCCTGGACCATATTAGTTCTATGGTGTTAAAGTGACAGTGATATAGAAGCAACTGGATGACTTTATGACTGTATCTTTCAGCCAACTCGTCAATAATATACACCGGAAACATTGGTTTATTAAGTAGCACTAACTCCATCAACTCAGCCTTTTTCATGTTCTCTGTCAGTGGAATGTTTCGACATTATAATCACAGAATGGTATGGCACGTTTTCCATTACGGTCACTGAATTGAGAGGAATGTTCTTTAACAGGAATTCTTCAAACCACGGTTTAAATTTATTGTGATCCATTTCTTCATGGTAGTCAGAAGTCTTGTTAAGTCTTCTACCTTTTCCAGTTTGCACTGGCATAGTTCCCACCTTAGAATCATCCGACCAACATTTTTTTAAAGAATGTCCTGCTTCCACCCATGTTTCGTCAACCCAGACGACATTATTAAAATCTTAATTTCTTACACTTCTAAGAAACCTATAGCGGGAAGCAGCTGTGTGTTCTTGCTCCATTAATACCTTTATATCCGAAATGGTAATAAATTTAAATTCTTTGGTAATCATTGGCAAAAATTTCTTGAATCCTCCTCACTCCCATCCAGTGTATTTTTTCCCCACCAACAACACCAGTAATGGTACAAATTGTTGAATGTACATTGTAATTTTAATTTTTCGGGTACTTCACTACGTGATTGCAATAACTCACTTTCAGTGTTTTTGATAATTTTCTAATGTATCACACAGTTGCACACCCACAGTCTGAAGCCAGATGATACATCTAGGTACTGTACAAACATTAGGTTTGTTTTAGGCCAAATTTTTGGCAGAGTGACTGGAACAACTCTTGAATGTTGTTTGTTGCAACTGAATCACTCTCCTGTCAGATCTGTTGAACATTTTCTTTACCTCATAATGATTGTACAATAGTAATGTGCAGCATGAAGCCAAGTTCCCTATTGTTATAACATGGGAGAAGTGATAGATGTAGTGTCTCTTCTTTAAACTTCAGTAATTGAGGTGAAGCTTGAATGAAAGTCTTCCAATTTCCAATTAATTGTCTGTGTTAGGATAGTGCCCTTGAACTTCTTCAGTCACTCTGTAAAGGGGAGGCATGAGACAAAGCAATGTTCACCATATTTTAGAATATAACATGATAAGCTCTTTTGCTGCCCTTATCATGTAAGGACCAGCATGTGTTATAGAAGAAGCACACATTCCCTTGTTTGGCCACAACAATTTCATTGCTTAAAAAAAAATAAAATAAAAAGTTGCAGAGTAATTATGTACCTTTTGCTTGTAAATCCTGAAACGTACAGTAGTGTTCAGTATTCTTTTTATCAGTGGCTTTAATAAATTTTAACTAATATTACTGCTGGGAAAAGTAGATAAAATTGCTAGCTAATACCAGCAAAATATTGTTTATTGCAATGGAAGTAATAAACAAAGCACTGTTGTGCAGTGAAACATAATAACACAATCAAATATAACCTACTCGTAAAAGTGGTTAAACTATATATTTATACGAAGTTATATTATATGCCATATAAACCGAAGTCCTAGAGGTAACTGTACTTACACACTTGTTGACGAGGTTTATAACATGTGGTATGAACAGTTAATGATAATGTGCAGTAGTTTTTGGATAGGATTTTATGTTTGAGTTTTTGTAATTTAGGCTGACGGTGGCAGGGCTGGACTCTGAAAAAAACATGAACTTAATCTGTAAATTCAGTTGGCAACAATAATACACTGAAATGGAAGTATAGTAATAATGCGTGATGTATTATTAGGATTAACAGTAATGTGTGACATGCATATTGATTGACTTTATTGACATTCATAATAAAACTGGTATATATTATTGTTAACATTACACAAGGTGTGTGCATCAGTATGGAGATTACAGTGATGATAATCATATGTAATGTTCTAATATAGAGTAAATATGAGTGGTGTAGAGTGGTATGAGTGGTTTAATACTCTCAAAGTACATAGTATTGAGCATACTGATACCACTGGAAGTGTTTGTTACAGTTGGTCTTGTAGCATTTGTTTAAGACTGGAACAGTCTATTATTTCTACTCAGGTACAGTTAGTCGTCAGTTAATCATGTCTTCTCCATAATTGACAACTGTTTGCCTGTTGATCACTTTTCCTGTTGAGATATTTTTCTAATATTTACAGTTGATTCTTCCATTTGATATATTTATCTCTTGTTTGATGAATTCATCATGCAGCTCAGTGGTGATAGTTTCTGTATTTGTTTATATTCTTGTAATTATGTTTTAATGTCTTCAGCTTCCCATTTCTGATTTAAAGGCACTTGTCGATTCCCATAAAAGAAATGGGAGTACGGCGCGTGTTGTCTTGCAAGGCACACCGAACATTTTAAAGCGAATTTATGTACATAGTTTAATTGCCGTATTGTGTTTTTAATATTTTGACAAATGTCATTATTTATGACATAGATTGATTTTATAAGTTCTGATGATGAGGCAAGTGCCTTGAAACATGTAAACGCGGAAAAAACATCACGGAAAAAAGCCATAGACGGTGAGTACAGTGTATTTGGTTAAAACATATCACTCAAAAATAAAAGCTGCAAAATTTAATTTCTGGTAAAAAGATTTAGATCTTTGAAAAGAAAATGCATACCATAAACCTAAAGAGTGTAAGAACATGAAAATCAAGAAAAACAACTGTAAGAGAATAAGGTGTTATAACATTCTTAACATTGAAGTTGCTTTCATTTGATTAAAAAAACTAGTTTGTAAGAACCTCAAATCTTCAAAGGAACATCCAAAAGAAATTACAGGTTGGATTTACCTAACTACCCTAGTTCAAATACAAATTACATTAAAGAACTTAAGTGTTGCAGCTTCTTGTAACAGAAATGTTTGTTTATTTTGTTGCAAGGATGATCGCATAAGGCTGTTGTATTCAGTGCTTGGTGATTTGGGCCGTGGTGTACAACCAAATATTTTAAGGCCATTTTTGGACAGGACTATTAACAGAACGTATAGTTCTAATGGTATGTTTCTATAATAAAGATTGTGCTTTGATGCTGTATTGCCAATTTTATCAGTTGTTAAATAGACAGGATGTTTTAGTGTATTGATCTTATCATTTTAGTGGTTGCAATTATTGCATGTATTATCAGTCACTCAAGCATTAACTGGACAAAGTGGATTCAGTTCTTCTGGTAAATAGTGTTTATTGTTGAATAATTCTAGTACAGTAAAGTTCAGATTTAAAATTTTAAACAATGCTTAGACTTTTGTTGATAGTAATGTAAACTCTTGTGTACACTTATTGTATGTTTAGATTTTATTGACTGTTAAGGTTAATTAGATTATCTATAAACATGAGTATATATATATATATATATATATATATATATTATAACGTTAGATAGTTATAGATGATGATGATGATACTATACTGTGTAAGTATAATTGTATTTATAGTTGTAGTGTGCTTGCAGACACGCTCTGGTATCTGCTATTATGTTGTTTCTGTAAAACTGCTCCAATTATAACTATTAGGAGTTATTAGTGTGATTGTACAAGTGTTTATGAAGATTTTACTCTTTCACTTTAAATGGGTTTCGCGCACTTTTTGTTATATGCCCCCCTCACTTACCGCAAGTATCCGTTTCAGTCCGGTTCTGTGACGGTTGTTGCTGAAATACATACATTCAAAATATGCACAGATATTCAATTTGAATATTTATAACAGTTAGAACACATATGTAATACTTTGAATTTCTCTTAGTTTGAATTCTTCCGCCACCTTTGGTAGAACTGATTTACAAGAAATAGTTTAATTTCTATTTGAAATGATACTCTTGTAACGTTAGTAAGAAGTGTAGGTTTATTAACAATATTTAAAAATGGCAAATTTCAACAAAAAGAACAATTAACAATCATTTAGTCTAATAACCCTTCAAATAATAATTACAATCGATTAATTTCAACATAAAACGCTATCCAGGCTCAATGCTGGTAGACCTGCCTCTAATACCATAATTTGAATTTATAAGGTTATGTTTTCTGGTTACTATATTATCAGGTTGTTAGGTTCTTTGAAGATCCATGATATCAGTGTCAAGATGTAATATTTATAGAACTATTAAAATTAAACAATGGTTATAAAATAACGAACAAATATAAAACAATGAAATTTAGTACCATATGTATGGTAAGTATACAATTATCGTACGTCTGTACGCGCACGCACCTTATAACATTTTATAGCCAGTGTCAGACTCGTGGCTTGTACGGTTTCAATATACCGTTTTATTTTCAATAATGTATTTGATAAATATATGTTTTCAAGAGAAAAAATTAATAAAATACAAAAAAAACTCTTGTTATGATTTCTACTTAGTTTGGAAACTATTTGAGAACAGATGCAACAGTTATATTAATAAGTTACCGCTACCAATTTGAGGTTAGCGATCACAGGTAACGCTTTTACAAAAAATGATTTTTTACTGGTTAATATTTCTTAATTGATATTTTTGAACATTATATTAGTAACTTTTTAGCATGTTACTATTAAAATTATTTCATACTTTTGTACGTAAGTTAACATCATTTATTTCGAAATATCGAATAATCAAAATAAGGTTAGTCAAAAAAGTGACTAAACGTAAACTCTTGATATGAGTGATAGTTACTTTAAACATACTTTAATAGTTATAAAAATTAATTAAAATATTTAATTAATATTTTAATATATAAAATTAACATTTTCTTGTAATTATAATACTTTCATCATAAGTTTGATACTGTGCTAATATGACTCGCGTAGTATCAAAAAATGTCTATTTCAAAAATATTCTTTCTGAAAATTATAGTTATTCAAATAAAATAATGTACTCCCTGTTTATAATCACAACACACGCGAGTACGATCGGGATTATACACTATCGTACTTATTATTCGGTAATCCCGCACATATCACTCGGAAGTGTATTTGTTGTGTTAAGGTTACGTCTGTATGTTAACTTTATGTCAATGTACGCGCACAAATGTTAAAATAATACTTCTTCATGACTTGGAGTGGCGTGACCTATTTGTCTGAAGGCTGTTCTAAGACTGTTACAAATTGCCGAAGCGTCTCTCTCGTTTCTGACAAAATGCGTTGATTTGATTGGCTGGAATCGTTATACTCTTCACCCCAAAGACCCATATTTTATAAAAATATTTGGTGTTTTACCAAATTTTGACTTTGGGTTCTGGGTTATATGACGTAAGCACTAGTGTAAAAAATACTTGAAAAGTTAATAATTACAATAACTTCCTTATTAAACGTCCTATCGTTACATGAGTTATGTCATTGAATTATTGACATTTTCCTCTTTAATTCAAGTCTAAACAATACTATTTTATTTACATATCTTCTCTTTAAATAATGTTTTTATTAATTATTTTGATGTTTCTTATTTTTATAAGTTTTTGACACCAGATTTAATTATTTTCACTAAAAACACTTTCTAAATAAACACTTGGAGTCCATTTCTCACTTGGTTTAATTGGTTATTCGGAAATAATTATTTCCTTTACAATAGCTTATTTTAGCGTCAGTAGGCGTCCATCTTGGTTTTCATATAAAAGTATTTACAATGAATTTCCCTTATCTAATACAAGTAATCTTATAATCTAACAATACTAAAATGATTATTTACATGATTTCACATTGAAATATACTTACATGATGGTATTAAACATAATACACATACTGTCTTCCTTCTCTTCTACCTTTCTCATATCATTGTCAATATAATTTTAGTCTTTTTCTAATTGAATTATATTAAGTATGACATGTCATTAGTGTACATACATTGTACTTAATGTATGTAATGGGTCAGCTTCTAGCTAGTTTAGTACCCTTCAATTCTCTAATAATGGGCTTGTTCCTATGGTGTCTCAACATAATGGTCATTTATTTTTCATAAAACAATACTTAAATTGTTATTGTTACATCATGATTGTGTTTCTACATTGGTATTAGACATTACACCTACTTTTGGTAATGTTCTCATTTACTCTTAGATACATTTATGTGTCATATTTTATATAAATAAATCACTTGACATGGTTGGTTTATCTGTGATTTCTGTTATTATGGTCAGTTGGTTTCTAATTATTTGCATATATACTGACTGTTTTTATAGTTCTAATCTGTTCTCAAAGTTGTATTGATTTTCCCTCTAACTACTGGTAATATTGTAAACAATCTGTGCTTAAGTTTTAATACACTATTTTCCTTAACTAATGGGCCATACAGTGGTCCATCTTACATCTGATTGTTTGTACATGGTTAGTTAGTTTACATTATTTTGTTTATAATACTGTTGTTATTATACTAAAGATCTGTTCTCAAACCATTACCAGATATTAGTCTTACTGCTGGTAATATGGTCATTTACTGTAGTATTGGTTTTGATATTGCACTTTGTCTATTTGTATTGGCCTATTTGTTGCATCTTTGCTATAGCTGTCTGCCATTGCATTTGATTGGTTTTATTTACATAGTTGCTTTTTAATGTATTGTCTATTAGGATGTATTGTTATTTGTAACAATTCCTTGATTGATATCACTTGTTGATAATCATTTATTTTAATTGATATTTTTGGTTTTTTGTTTAACAGGTACTCCTTCTATGGGTTATGTAACAATGTTCCATCTGTTTTAATGCAGTATGCTTCTACTATCTACATGGTATCAGTATGGTCTTTCACAATAATATTTTACTTATTTTGTGACACATGTTTACACATTCCTTCTTAAACATTAATACATATCTTATTGTATTATTTATGATACTTTTCTAGTCATGGGTTGAATTCAATTCAATCCCTTTTGTTTGATACAATGGTTTTTTATATTGTTGTCAGTTCTTTAGTTCTTTACCAAAAATAACACATGGTTATATTGTTCTATCTTGTTTCATTTTGGTGGACTTATGATTATCTGTGTTAATCACAATTTTATTAAACGCGTCACACTCATTGTTCGTGTCTATTTGACTTATTTAATATTTTGTTGTTTTCCTCATGGAATTAACCTATTTTCATATATTTATAAACTTCCTCACTATAATTGTTTGTGTGGTTTCATCAGCAGAAATAGTTGGTTATTCACATGTTTCATATCTATTAAGTACGCACTGTTATTGTTTGTGTTTCCTTAAATGCTAATCACTGTTTTTTCATCCTCACATTTGATAATCATTATTTCACTTGTCACTTAATTAGTCTTTGGTGCACGTGGTTCATGTTGGTTTCTGGTATGATTTATTCATCTTCTTCTCTCTTCTGGATCAGCTTTCTTGTCCTTCTTTCTTCTTTCTTGTTATTTTCATCGTAGTCTTTATCCTTTAGTCGTTTCCCCTCACTTTTGGAGTTTGTTAATTCTTGTTTCGTCGTTTCCCCTCACTTTTGGAGTTTGTCAAATCTTTATTTCGTTGTTTCCCCTCACTATTGGAGTTTGTTAAATCCTTATTTCGTTGTTTCCCCTCACTATTGGATCCTATTGGGTCTATTATTGGTATTTGGTTTTGGCTCATTTCATTTTCTTTCTTATTTTTCGTAGCTGATATCACTAGATTGATATTATCTTATTCATAGTTGGATTTTCATATTAACACATTTGTAGATACACACTTTATATACATGGATTTACTTATCTAGATTTACATTCACATTTTTTATCTTACTTGCCGTCCTTTAGGCTCATTTTATGTAACTGCCATATTTGGTTATGTTACATATGCCTTCCTTTAGAATTGATTAATTCTGAGTTATGATTATACTATATTTTTCTATGAAGAATTTATCAATTATTGTACATTCCATATTGATTTACATGTTTTTTCCATATATCCTTTCGCTTTCTGCTCTTTGAATCATATTTATTTCTTCTCTATGTAATTACTTCCCTCGTTTATTTAGTTCCCTAACATACATTTAGCTGGGGCAGTTTAGAGCGGCTCACTTTGGCTATTCGACTCTACTGGCCATACTAATTTCAATAAATATGGAGGCAAATCATCTCCTTTAACAATAATAAATGATTGCTGGCATTACTCTTCAGTCAATTCATCTCAAATCATTAATAACAATAATAATAGTGGTCGTTTTTCCGACAAATAATAAATATTCTTGGGATTAATTCTCGCATCTGCGGTTTGTACATTGTGATTCTCTCTTTTCTTAATTCAACTTAACTAATTCTTCACATATCATCGGGATATTTTGTTTTACATTTCCTCACTGGTATACTCTCATGATTTTCTTCGTTAGTATATTCTTTCTTATTCTTCTTCATCATAAATTAATCTCTTCATTTTGTGTTACCTTGAACGTTATTTCGTCATAATCTTCGTTCCAAATTCATTCTTCTAGATGCTATGTATTAGTACATTTATTTTTTCTTTCCTTTTCCAGGTTTTATTTGGGTATTTGTATTTCATGTAGTGCTGGCTTTTCTTTATTCAAATATAAATTTGTCGTGTGTAGTCGTTTCTCTACAGTAATAATGTTCATTTGGTTTATTCTTCCAACTCTTCTCTTTCTTATAGTAGTACGGGTGAGATGTTGTTATTCTACTGGTTGACGTGGCTCTTGGAATTAGTTTGTGCCAAAGATGGTGTGTGTCAGTCTCGTATTGAGATCCTTTTTATATATAGTAGTACGGGTGAGATGTTGTTGTTCTACTGGTTGACGTGGCTCTTGGAATTAGTTTGTGCCAAAGTTGTTGTTTGTCGTTCTCGTATTGAGATCCTTTTTATATATAGTAGTACGGGTGAGATGTTGTCTTTCTACTGGTTGATGTGGCTCTTGGAATTAGTTTGTGCCAAAGTTGTTGTTTGTCGTTCTCGTATTGAGATCCTTTTTATATATAGTAGTACGGGTGAGATGTTGTCTTTCTACTGGTTGACGTGGCTCTGTAACAGTACAGACTGACCCAGTACCAGAATTATGGGTATTTTCATTGTTTTATTATGTATTTTTTAAACATACAGAATGGTTAGGTACATTGTCCCTCTGGAAAACGGAACAACGTAAATTCGGCCAGAGTAAAACACCAAGGTCTCCGGTGGACGTGAAAACAGCAAAATCTACCATGGCGGTGTTTATGACGAAGTACCACAATATGCATTATGATTGGGCTATAACACTAGTCCGTCATCGCTAAGAACAATGACGCACTGAGTACAATGTGTGCAACGAGGCGTTGTCCAGCAAGACAAAGCGGGATGACGTAAGAACTACACACACACAAGCAAGAAATTACACTTGCCTCGCTCTCATTTCAACGCCATTCTTCAGAGGAGCCACAGCGATGTATCGTTGTGTGTATAACTTTTTAACAATACTTTAATTCAACTAACAAAAATGATACCAACAGTAGTGGAGCAATAAAGGCTCATCTTGTTTACAGTATAAATATATAAAAAATGTAAATTCAGTGCACACATCCATCTAATTAAACTCAGCGGAATTAAAGGCGAACACCGACCATCACCATGGGAGTCTCACACCAACAACGGATGGACACCACCACCTAACAAGCAGAGAAGTTCCTTTTGTCATTTTTATAGTTAATGAGCTCATTAATATCAAATCGATAATAAAAAAGAATGTACGGGTCTGAAGTTGAATGTGTGAGAATGAATGCGTGAATGTACGGCCATAACACATAAACCGAAGGCATTGGTTTGTGCAGTAACTAATTAACTATTAATAAATGATTTAAAGCTGCAGCTATAAAGTGTACATTGATATTAATTCAACAGATAAAGAAATAGAGAGAATCAAAAGAGATAGGAAAGTTAGCCACCATTTTGTTTTGTGTCATATCATATGACGTCACTATTTTGACCGCATGGTTGTATGTGTACTACCTTAGATTGAATTAAATTTGATGGTTAATTTCAAGAATATCTGGTTATCATTTGTGTCGTCAACTGTGTTTCAAAATCTTCCTGTACCCGAACCCTGGTACCCCTTAGGTAGAAAACAAGTTATAAAGGAAGAAAACGAGCCCGGCAAATAATGAAATTGGTGAGTATCATTAATACCGAATTATGGTATTTGTTATCTATACCTTACTAAATATATGTGCTAATATTATTGATAAGAGTGAGTGTATTCACAATTGCCGCCCTCACAGTGATTATAAGTTTGTATATTCACAATTGTCGCCCTCACTGGGACTTGATAAATTATTATTATGGGTAAGATAACCTTATTTATGTATTTAAAGTTTATTGACAAAGGTAGTATTGTTAAAAACAAATATAAATACATTTATATTGTAATATTATTATTGTATATAAGTTTGTATATTCACAATTGGTCGCCCTCACAGTGGACTTTGTATAAAATTAATTTATATAAAACAGATAGATGGAGAAACACAGAAGACGATATATAATGAATGAGAGGTTATGTTGTTAAAGGTAAATAGTTAAATACGAGTTGAGTATATTGCGTAGTCAAATACAAATAGAGATAAATAACCATTTAAATACTAAAATACAAAATGGCAGAAAATAACAATAACATAGAAATAGAAAATTCAGAGACAGAATCTATTTTACTGGAAAGAAACATTAGCTCAACACCTAAAGTAGCCGAAAATAAAATATCATTAGAAGACCTGTTCGCATTGATTAAAACACAAAATAGTGTGTTAAAAGAGATTGACGAGAAATTAGATAGTTTTGAAAGTGAATTAAAAAAGCAAAATACTTTACAGAATGTAAAATTAAACCAAGTAGAAGAGAAATTAGAAAAATTTAAAAACGAAATACAGAAACAAAATTGTAGTATTGACAAAGTAGACAAGTTAGAGATAGACAAAAACAAGGTAAGTGGTGAGAATTATGATAGAATTACAAATATGGTGTTAGAAAATAATTGTGTGAGTATTGAGAGTGGTGATAAAAGTATAATGGGAGTAGAATTTGATAATGAAGTGATAAAAAGTGTTGATGAATTAGAGAGAAAGTATAGAGAGAATTTACAGATAAAGGGGTTGCAGGGGATAAATTTTTCCCGTAATGTTGTAGTAGGGGGTGAAGTAAAGACTTCACGTGTGTTTAGGAAGGACGAGAGTGCCTTCAATGCGTATTTGGAAGACAAGAGGTCTACAAATAAAGTGGTCCCTGGTTTTTTTTGTACACTTCACAGGTGGTGCAGTGATAAAGTAGTAGAGTCCCCTGCATATATGGAGAGAGAGTGTGTAGCTTGGTATGATGGTGAGAAAGGTTTTGAGAGAGAGAGAAAGAGAGAAATTGAGATATATAAAGTAAAGAAAAATTATGAAGAGTTTATGAAAAGGTTAGGTATAGAGATGATATATAATAAAAATATGAAATACTTACCTTGTAAGGAAGTTGATATAGTAGTAGGAGATGATAATGAAAATAATGACTTAGTAACTTATCTGATTGTGACGAATTATACTGGAGGTGACAGGACAATGACCAATCATGACAGATTAAATGAGTTTGTGGAAAATAATGAAAATTTGAATGGTATATGCATTTATGATGTTAATATAAGAGATTCAATAATAAGCAATGTATATAGATATAAGATAAGACTATTGTTCGACGATATGGGGTAATTGTTTATTGTGTAATGAACATTTAATTGTGTGGACAGTGTTTTTAAAAATGGACTGATTAGGACTGATTATGGTAAATGATTTAGTGATTATGTGAATTGTATATTTTGTGTATTGATGTCTATGTATTTGTATTTTTACTGTTGTGTACTTTATGTATTTTTTTTATGTAAGCATGTATTGTACGATTTTAAATAATTGGAGGAAGTTAATAATGATTTTAAAGGATATTATGAGAATTCAGATTCTAATGGTTAGTAGATGATTATGTATTTGGATATGAAAGGTGTTGTTAGCAGATAAGTGATGAATTTTGTAATGGTGTATTAAGTTGAAATGTTATAAAAGAGTTTGGGAATAAGGATAAAATAGAGGCATGGGAATTAGTTAGTTAGAATTAATGGGAGTTAGGAAAAATAAAGCGTTGAGATGTTGATAGTATATAAAGAGGTGTTAGATATTTTAGGGACACAGTGGTTAGTAATTATATGTAGAGGTGAGTAATGTGAATGGTAATTATAGTTGTTGTTGATGGTGATATTTTGTAATAAGGGTATTGGTGTAGGAGTCCAACGAGAGATGTTGAGACGGGAGTGGATCGTTGTGTGCCGGAAAGGGTTATCTGAAAGGGTCAGAAACCGATAAGGGAATGAGTTGGTTAGAGGGAATACACACATACTAGTACAAAAAGGCGCGGTGCCAGAGGTTTTAAATGGGATTTGTGAAAGGGGGTTATTAAGAGATATTGGTGTCAAAATATATTAATGGTTAGAAGCGGCTAGTGTAAAAAAGGAGTAGTAAGGTTAGGTTGACAGATGCCAAAATAAGACATAGAAAATAATGAATAAGAGAGTCACCCAAACGAATAAGGATAGAAGAGTTAGAAAAGGAGAATTCAGGGTAGGAAGGTGAGGTAACAAAGGAAGGTAATGTAACAGAAAGGTAAGGACAAATTTGAAATTGTTGTATAGAATCTAAACAAATGTCAAATAATTGAAAGTTAATTGAAGTAGTAATGTGATAAAGTTTGGTACAAATCATATAAATTTAAATTGTTTAATGTAAGGTAAATGTAACAATGTTAATATGTAATGTACAATGTTTTATGATGTTTTATTATGTTGGGGGCAATAGAGTGTGTGGCTAGGAGGTCGTTACAGGGGTAATGACGATAATAAGTGTTAAGAGATAGTATATTTTAAAGTTGAAAATATAAAGTTAAAAAATGAAGTTAAATAAAATATTCTAGTAAGCTGCCATTTACAAAATAGATAAATGATTATAAGTTGAGCAACAAAGTTTAAAGGAAAAGTGTCTGCCATGATAGTTGTAAGTTGAATTTATAGAAATAATTAGGTGAAGGTATTTTGGGGTATAATAAAGAATGATTGATATATTGTGTTATATGTAGTTGCCTATATATGTTGTTTATTTTCTTACAAGGAAGTAGTTGAATTTGGTGGTGGTAAGAAATCAATGTATTTTAAGTCTTGTTGTGGTTAAGTGACACTTTTGAATTAAAAAACAAACCAATGCCCGAACACAAACCAATGCGTCTAAAAGGGGACATATCAGTTGTAGATATGTAAGTGTACTATACCACTATTTTGAAATTTTGTATTGGATGTTTCAGAGTTTTGTGGTGTTGTGACCGCAGTCCTGGGCTGGCTGGAGCGTCAGAACAGGAGTGTATAGTGCCTCATGGCCTTATGGTGTAGGGATCTCTCAGGAGAAGTCCAGTAAGGTCAGAGGGTGCGACCAGCATCATAGGACCAAGGGTAAGTGATGATAAAATTTTTTTTGTGTAACGTTACAGGGGGTTGTGGTGACGTATCTAGACTGATCCTTTTAGGAGAGTGTGAATGAGTCAAGGAAATTTTTTTATGTTTCGACACAAAAAATTTTCCTTGAGGGGGTTTGTAACAGTACAGACTGACCCAGTACCAGAATTATGGGAATTATGGGTATTTTCATTGTTTTATTATGTATTTTTTAAACATACAGAATGGTTAGGTACATTGTCCCTCTGGAAAACGGAACAACGTAAATTCGGCCAGAGTAAAACACCAAGGTCTCCGGTGGACGTGAAAACAGCAAAATCTACCATGGCGGTGTTTATGACGAAGTACCACAATATGCATTATGATTGGGCTATAACACTAGTCCGTCATCGCTAAGAACAATGACGCACTGAGTACAATGTGTGCAACGAGGCGTTGTCCAGCAAGACAAAGCGGGATGACGTAAGAACTACACACACACAAGCAAGAAATTACACTTGCCTCGCTCTCATTTCAACGCCATTCTTCAGAGGAGCCACAGCGATGTATCGTTGTGTGTATAACTTTTTAACAATACTTTAATTCAACTAACAAAAATGATACCAACAGTAGTGGAGCAATAAAGGCTCATCTTGTTTACAGTATAAATATATAAAAAATGTAAATTCAGTGCACACATCCATCTAATTAAACTCAGCGGAATTAAAGGCGAACACCGACCATCACCATGGGAGTCTCACACCAACAACGGATGGACACCACCACCTAACAAGCAGAGAAGTTCCTTTTGTCATTTTTATAGTTAATGAGCTCATTAATATCAAATCGATAATAAAAAAGAATGTACGGGTCTGAAGTTGAATGTGTGAGAATGAATGCGTGAATGTACGGCCATAACACATAAACCGAAGGCATTGGTTTGTGCAGTAACTAATTAACTATTAATAAATGATTTAAAGCTGCAGCTATAAAGTGTACATTGATATTAATTCAACAGATAAAGAAATAGAGAGAATCAAAAGAGATAGGAAAGTTAGCCACCATTTTGTTTTGTGTCATATCATATGACGTCACTATTTTGACCGCATGGTTGTATGTGTACTACCTTAGATTGAATTAAATTTGATGGTTAATTTCAAGAATATCTGGTTATCATTTGTGTCGTCAACTGTGTTTCAAAATCTTCCTGTACCCGAACCCTGGTACCCCTTAGGTAGAAAACAAGTTATAAAGGAAGAAAACGAGCCCGGCAAATAATGAAATTGGTGAGTATCATTAATACCGAATTATGGTATTTGTTATCTATACCTTACTAAATATATGTGCTAATATTATTGATAAGAGTGAGTGTATTCACAATTGCCACCCTCACAGTGATTATAAGTTTGTATATTCACAATTGTCGCCCTCACTGGGACTTGATAAATTATTATTATGGGTAAGATAACCTTATTTATGTATTTAAAGTTTATTGACAAAGGTAGTATTGTTAAAAACAAATATAAATACATTTATATTGTAATATTATTATTGTATATAAGTTTGTATATTCACAGCTCTTGGAAATAATTGGTGCCAAGGATGTTGTGTCAGTCTCGTATTGAGATCTTTCTATATAGTAGTACGTTATCATTAATGAATACAATGTTCTGATTCCTTTACATAAATTCTCTGGGATCATTTTTTCCCATATTATAAAATGACAATATACATTCAATGTTTAATACATAATTACATAACTACTTTTCATTTAATACAAACATAATAATCTTCATAATAATAATTCACCCTTTTTCTTCAGTCAACATTTATTTTTATAATCATATTTTTACTTTTCCTTTTGTAAATAACAATAATCTTCATGGCCACATTTCATTTTTCATCTTGATATAGTCAACAGTTATACTCATATTTATCTTCTTATTTTACACAATAAACATTTTCATCCCTTACATAGTATCAATAATAAAATAATCCTTATCGCTCACTTTTCACTTGTAATTTCATAATTCAATTGTCAACATATTTTTTCATCGAAGTCTGATTATACGTGCCCTTTATCTTTTTTGTAATAGGGTTTTGCAATTCATAGGTGTTGTTTAGATTGTCTTTCGTTACAGTATATGGTCCGGTATATAATAGTAGTAATTTCTTTGCAATGCCCTCGATAGTGCTTGGGAGTTCTCGATTTTTGATTAATACTTGGTCTCCCACTTTGTATTTTATAATTTTGGGCTGCAATTTTTTGTATTTAATTCTCAGTTTCTGGGCTCTTTCAACAGCATTATTATAGAACTTGGTTTGGTCAAACTTGATCTCTGCACTTATTGGAAAGTTAATTATTTCTGTGATCTCTCGGGGTGGTCTTTTTTCATGCATTGCCATGTATGGTGTCTCCTCAGTTGATTGATGGTATGCGAGGTTTAAGAAGTCTTCAGCTGGGGACAAATACTCCTCCCACTTCCTCTGCTGGCTGTGACAGTAGGTTCTTAAAATCCTTCCTACTTCTCTCAACACTCTCTCAGCAGGGTTGCTGTTGGGGTGGTACACCGATGTTTTATACGTTTTAATGCCCAGATGGAGCAGTGTTTCCCGCCATTTCCGTCCTCGAAACTGCGTTCCGTGATCTGTAACTATTGATGCTGGTCGGCCCACTTCGGGTATGTATTTGTCTATAACTACTTCTAGTATCTTGCTTGTTGTGGCTCGATTAAGTGGATACAGCTTCGTATATTTTGTATAGTGGTCAAAGATAATAATGATATATTTATATTGATGTCTTCCACCACTCCGTGGAAACGGCCCACAAATGTCTAGGAAGATTTTTTTAACTTTGTCACAGATGTTATCGGTATCATCACTCCTTCTCTCTTTTCGTTACTGCATTTGACTAGCTGGCAAATATGGCAATTCTGTATATATTTTCTTACCTTCCTATTCATATCAGTAAAATACACATGTTCTTGCAGTGCTTTTACCACCTTCACTGCGCCCATATGACCATATCGTATGTGATAGTCGATGGTCAAATCTCTCTCTAGAATTTTTGGGACAATTACTTTCCAGTCTTCACCATTTTTATTGTTTTTGGTGAACACTAGCTGGTTATGAATACAAAAATATTGTTTAATGTTGGCATCGTTATCTGCTAGTTTTTGAATAATTATCAGTATTTTAGGATCTTGTTGTTGCTGTATAGCTATAGCTGACAGTATTTTAGTAAGCTCATATTTATTCTTTAGCAAATGGTAGACCTTCGCGATGGTTTCTCTCTCTCCATGGAACGTTTGGGCGTCGATGTTAATCCGGGATAACACGTCTGCAGCTGTGTTACTTTTTCCCGGTATGTACTCCCACTGTATATTATACTCTTGGAGTGTGAGGGTCCATCTGGTCAATCTCCCATGTTTCAATTTACAGTTCTTGAGGAATGAAATGGATTTATGATCCGTTCTTACTGTCACTTTATATCCCAAAATAAAGGTTCTAAACTTTTCGCAAGCGAATACGATACTTAATAATTCTTTTTCTGTGGTGTGATAGTTGCGTTCACACTTGTTCAACGTGCGACTTGCAAAACTGATTACTTCATGGTTTCCGTCTTGGTCTTCTTGATATAGCACGGATCCGAGACTCAAATCGCTGGCGTCGCAGTTCATGAAAAATTGTTTTTCAAAGTTAGGGTGATGTAACATTACGGTTTCTAGGAACTTTTCTTTGATTAACTTAAATGTAGATTCTTGTTCTGATTCCCATTTCCACTTTTCTTTTGACGAAAGCTGTTTTGAAAATCGAGCTGTTAATTCGGAGTAATTCACTTGAAATTTACGATAGTAGTTGCAGATCCCGAGGAACGATTGCAGTTGTTTCTTGTTCTGTGGGACGGGGAAACGCTGTATTGCCTCCATCTTTTCCTGGGACGGTGTAATTCCATGTTCAGATAGGTTAAACCCCAAAAATTGGACTTCTTTTGCTATTAATTGAGACTTATCTAACTTCAATGTAATGTTATTATCTTCTAGTTTCTGTAAGACCTGTGCCACCCTTTCACAGTGTTCCTCCCAATTGTTGGAGGCGATTAAGAGATCGTCAACATAGACTGTTGTAAATTGCAGTGTATTGTGGCCCAGTATTTCGTCCATACACTTGACGAATATCGCTACCGAATTTACTAAGCCAAATGGTAGTCTTTTGAAATGGTAATTTCTACCTTCGAAAATAAAGGCAGTATACTTCCTACTATTCGGATGCAGTTCAACTTGCCAATATCCGCATACCGTATCCCATATACTGTAGAATTTCGAACCATAAAACTTCTTTAAAATCTCATCAATTTCTCCAGGTGATGTCCTGTCGTTAATTATGGTTTTGTTTAATTCCCTAGCATCTAAACAAATTCGTACCGCACCATTTTTCTTCGGTACGGCAACAATAGGGTTGGTATATGGTGAATTGCTTACTTCGATAATGTCATTTGCTATCAAACGCTGGATTTCTTCCCTTACTGCTTCCTTCAGCGAAAAGGCGATAGGATAAGATTTTCGTTTAAATTCGGTTTGGTCTTTGAATCTTAACTCGCATTGGAAATTTTTAATTTTTCCGGGTGTATCGGAAAATATGTGACGATACTGGCAATATATGTTTATCAGATGGTCCTTTTGTTCCCATGTTAGCTCTTGGTTATTTTGGTTGGTCTTGAATGCTCGTATCTCATTAATCTTGGTCAACCATAAATCTTCCTCTGGGTTATTGTGAAGCTGCTTGTTGATGGCGCCTTCCTGACGTTGGTGGCCTTCCCTAATGTAGTAGATTACATGTTCTGCGGGTGCCTTTTGATATTCTGTTAGCTTGGCTGTCCACTCAACCTCTCCTGTCTTCATTCTGACTGTATTGGTGTCCATGTTAATTATCGCAGTGTATTTCCTGAGTATATCACACCCAATGAGCAGGGTAAATGGTAACCCACTGGCTACGAGGAATATCATCTGTATCGTGTTGCCGTTGCTGGATACATCAAGCTGCACTTGTTATCTAATCGTCTTGTTTTGACGTCCGGTAGCTCCAATGAGTACAATGTTGTTAATAGGTAAAGTGGGTATTGTCGCTTTATTTTCAGATTGGATTCTATCTAACTCCACTTTATCTATCAATGATACATTTGCTCCGGTATCTATCATTGCCGTTGCTTTTATATTGTTGACCTTTACCGCTATGTAGGCAATTTCACTATTACTTGTGTCATTGATAGTATTCTCTTTCTCTTCCATTAGATCTCTCCTAATATTTTTTAAATAATTATTGGTGTATGTTTTTCGAGGATTTTGATGGTTTGCCAAAACTCTAGACCCAATAGTCCGGTTCAGTGAGGGTACTACTTGGTTTTTCACTGCCGGTTGGTGTTTAAAGGCAGGTCACTATTCCCGTGCCTGTCTTGTGATGTCGACGCTATGGGTTCTTGATTCCCATTTCCATGTCCATTATTGTAGACTGTTGTATTTTGCGTTGTCGTTCCTTGACTTCCATTACTGTCACTTCCGTTAGATCGGTATCCAGATTCCCGCTCCTCTCTATCGCTGTTGCTGGAGTGACTATTCTGGTTAGGGAAACTTCTCCTTCCTTGGTAGTAGTTTCGACGATTTCCCCCTCGACTGGCTTGAGCATAATGCACTCTGCGAAAGTGATTATTGTGTTGGTTGCCATTGTTTTGTCTTGGGTGATGATTGGTAGCTTGATTCTGGTACGGCCGGTAATAATTGTTACCTCTTTGGTAGGCTGGCTCTCGCTGATATCCTCCTGAATGTTGATTACTATTATTATTATTCCCTCTATTGTTGACGTTGTTGCCACCTCCGTCTTGACGTGGTACAGGGTGATTTTGGTATCTTGGTGGGTAATTGTGGTTTCTTCCTGGGCTATTCCTCTCGTTGGATATGTTGGGGTTATTATTCCCAGGTCCACTTCGATCATACGTCTGGTTTGGTCCTTGCCGGCTGCGTTGGTAGTAGCGTTCTCTTTCATGGTTTTCCAGCAGTTCGCACATCCCTTGGACTGTCTTTATCTGTGCGTTTAGCCTCCCTTGTGATATGCCTTGATTGAAGTGGTAGGCTAATTTCGTCACTAGGCATTCTTCTGGAATGGCGGGTTCAAGATTCCTGGCTAGGCAAATCTTTCCCAAGAAATACGTCGTCATTGACTGCCTTCCATGTATATCAAACCTCCCGTTCGTGATGTCGTCCCTGACGATGTTCTGGGTGGCTTCTGACCAATATTTCTGTTTAAATGCCACCTTGAAGTTATCATAATTCCCCACTTCATTACGGGTTGCCGTCCACCAATTGTCGAATATGCTTTTGAAAGCTTCGTCTAACATTCCTTTAATTGTAGTCCATCTGTTTTCTCTATTTTTCCGTAGAATTTCTTCCATCCGTTCTAAAAATTCCAGCGGGTTTTTATAATACGTTCTGAATTCAATCTGGTCTCGGTTGTCTAGATGAGTCAATCCAGATAGTAGATTCGGTATCATTTGTATACGATGCATTTCATCGCGGAGGTCATCTAGCTCTCTTCGTTGACGCTCGGTTAGTAGGGTTCTGTCATCGTGTACCTGCTGTTTAATTGCGTCCACTCTTCCAGATACTTCTTCACACTTGTCTGTTAGTGTTGACTGTGCTATTTTCATATTGGTTTGTTCCTGTGTTATTACATGAATTTGTGTACCGTGCGTTCTATCCATTTCGTTGATGCGTTGATTGATGTCCAACTCTGTTTGTATTAGTCTCAGGCTGGTACCTTCTCCCTCCTTTCGTACTTCCTCTATCTCAATGTTAACTTCAGTTGATAGGATGGCCATGCGCTTCTCGATTTCATCGACATTTTCCTTCAGTCTTTTTTCTACCATTTCTTCTGTATTCTTGGTGGCTTCCTTCATCTTGTTGCTGTGGATACTTATTTGTTGCCACATCCCTTCATGGTCAGATTGTATTGTTTCGACGTCTCTATTGCACTTAGCCGTGATTTCATCCATTTTCTGGTTGGCCTGATCCATTCTGACTCCCAATTCTGTCGATAACTCCTCTTTCATGATGGCCATTTTCTTTTCCAGTAATTCCTCAGTTTTCCTTTGTCCATCTTCCATCCTCCTGTTCGTCTCCTGTATCTGGTTATTGAACTCTTCCTTTAATAATTCCATATGTTTTTGGTTCTCTCTTTGGCCTTCCTCTATTTTCTTGCTTAAGTCTGCCTTCAAATTTTGATTGTCCTCTTTGGTGGATCTACTGGCTTCTTCTATTTTGCTGTTCACGTCCGTCTTGGTGGAGTTCAGTGATTCTTCCATCCTTTTCTGGCCTTCTTCCATTCTGTTTAAGTCTGCCTTCAAATTTTGACTGTCCTCTTTCAATGACCGTAATATCTCTAAAATACTGGCATTCATTGTTGCCCTTGACTCCTCTGGTTGGCGTATTTCCGGCAGGACTTCTGGTTGTATTATTTCGGGCTCCTCATCTGGCTGTTGAACCCCCTCCGCCGGTTCAATTTGTTTGTCTTTTACTTCCACTACCATCTCCTCCACATCTTCTGTTGACATAGCCTCCTTCTCTTCTTTTCTGGTTTCTTTCTCTGCTTGCGCCATCCTTTTTCTTGATGTTGACCTTGATTTTGATCTAGATTTCAACCTGTCCGTATACATCTTGATCTTCTGATAATGGTCCTGCTGTCTTCTCACGAATTATTATATTTAGGTTAATGGTTATTGTATATCTCCCTAACTCGTGCTCAGACGTTGGGCGCCAATCTATAACGTTAGATAGTTATAGATGATGATGATGATACTATACTGTGTAAGTATAATTGTATTTATAGTTGTAGTGTGCTTGCAGACACGCTCTGGTATCTGCTATTATGTTGTTTCTGTAAAACTGCTCCAATTATAACTATTAGGAGTTATTAGTGTGATTGTACAAGTGTTTATGAAGATTTTACTCTTTCACTTTAAATGGGCTTCGCGCACTTTTTGTTATATGCCCCCCTCACTTACCGCAAGTATCCGTTTCAGTCCGGTTCTGTGACGGTTGTTGCTGAAATACATACATTCAAAATATGCACAGATATTCAATTTCAATATTTATAACAGTTAGAACACATATGTAATACTTTGAATTTCTCTTAGTTTGAATTCTTCCGCCACCTTTGGTAGAACTGATTTACAAGAAATAGTTTAATTTCTATTTGAAATGATACTCTTGTAACGTTAGTAAGAAGTGTAGGTTTATTAACAATATTTAAAAATGGCAAATTTCAACAAAAAGAACAATTAACAATCATTTAGTCTAATAACCCTTCAAATAATAATTACAATCGATTAATTTCAACATAAAACGCTATCCAGGCTCAATGCTGGTAGACCTGCCTCTAATACCATAATTTGAATTTATAAGGTTATGTTTTCTGGTTACTATATTATCAGGTTGTTAGGTTCTTTGAAGATCCATGATATCAGTGTCAAGATGTAATATTTATAGAACTATTAAAATTAAACAATGGTTATAAAATAACGAACAAATATAAAACAATGAAATTTAGTACCATATGTATGGTAAGTATACAATTATCGTACGTCTGTATGCGCACGCACCTTATAACATTTTATAGCCAGTGTCAGACTCGTGGCTTGTACGGTTTCAATATACCGTTTTATTTTCAATAATGTATTTGATAAATATATGTTTTCAAGAGAAAAAATTAATAAAATACAAAAAAAACTCTTGTTATGATTTCTACTTAGTTTGGAAACTATTTGAGAACAGATGCAACAGTTATATTAATAAGTTACCGCTACCAATTTGAGGTTAGCGATCACAGGTAATGCTTTTACAAAAAATGATTTTTTACTGGTTAATATTTCTTAATTGATATTTTTGAACATTATATTAGTAACTTTTTAGCATGTTACTATTAAAATTATTTCATACTTTTGTACGTAAGTTAACATCATTTATTTCGAAATATCGAATAATCAAAATAAGGTTAGTCAAAAAAGTGACTAAACGTAAACTCTTGATATGAGTGATAGTTACTTTAAACATACTTTAATAGTTATAAAAATTAATTAAAATATTTAATTAATATTTTAATATATAAAATTAACATTTTCTTGTAATTATAATACTTTCATCATAAGTTTGATACTGCGCTAATATGACTCGCGTAGTATCAAAAAATGTCTATTTCAAAAATATTCTTTCTGAAAATTATAGTTATTCAAATAAAATAATGTACTCCCTGTTTATAATCACAACACACGCGAGTACGATCGGGATTATACACTATCGTACTTATTATTCGGTAATCCCGCACATATCACTCGGAAGTGTATTTGTTGTGTTAAGGTTACGTCTGTATGTTAACTTTATGTCAATGTACGCGCACAAATGTTAAAATAATACTTCTTCATGACTTGGAGTGGCGTGACCTATTTGTCTGAAGGCTGTTCTAAGACTGTTACAAATTGCCGAAGCGTCTCTCTCGTTTCTGACAAAATGCGTTGATTTGATTGGCTGGAATCGTTATACTCTTCACCCCAAAGACCCATATTTTATAAAAATATTTGGTGTTTTACCAAATTTTGACTTTGGGTTCTGGGTTATATGACGTAAGCACTAGTGTAAAAAATACTTGAAAAGTTAATAATTACAATAACTTCCTTATTAAACGTCCTATCGTTACATGAGTTATGTCATTGAATTATTGACATTTTCCTCTTTAATTCAAGTCTAAACAATACTATTTTATTTACATATCTTCTCTTTAAATAATGTTTTTATTAATTATTTTGATGTTTCTTATTTTTATAAGTTTTTGACACCAGATTTAATTATTTTCACTAAAAACACTTTCTAAATAAACACTTGGAGTCCATTTCTCACTTGGTTTAATTGGTTATTCGGAAATAATTATTTCCTTTACAATAGCTTATTTTAGCGTCAGTAGGCGTCCATCTTGGTTTTCATATAAAAGTATTTACAATGAATTTCCCTTATCTAATACAAGTAATCTTATAATCTAACAATACTAAAATGATTATTTACATGATTTCACATTGAAATATACTTACATGATGGTATTAAACATAATACACATACTGTCTTCCTTCTCTTCTACCTTTCTCATATCATTGTCAATATAATTTTAGTCTTTTTCTAATTGAATTATATTAAGTATGACATGTCATTAGTGTACATACATTGTACTTAATGTATTACATATATGGGTCAGCTTCTAGCTAGTTTAGTACCCTTCAATTCTCTAATAATGGGCTTGTTCCTATGGTGTCTCAACATAATGGTCATTTATTTTTCATAAAACAATACTTAAATTGTTATTGTTACATCATGATTGTGTTTCTACATTGGTATTAGACATTACACCTACTTTTGGTAATGTTCTCATTTACTCTTAGATACATTTATGTGTCATATTTTATATAAATAAATCACTTGACATGGTTGGTTTATCTGTGATTTCTGTTATTATGGTCAGTTGGTTTCTAATTATTTGCATATATACTGACTGTTTTTATAGTTCTAATCTGTTCTCAAAGTTGTATTGATTTTCCCTCTAACTACTGGTAATATTGTAAACAATCTGTGCTTAAGTTTTAATACACTATTTTCCCTAACTAATGGGCCATACAGTGGTCCATCTTACATCTGATTGTTTGTACATGGTTAGTTAGTTTACATTATTTTGTTTATAATACTGTTGTTATTATACTAAAGATCTGTTCTCAAACCATTACCAGATATTAGTCTTACTGCTGGTAATATGGTCATTTACTGTAGTATTGGTTTTGATATTGCACTTTGTCTATTTGTATTGGCCTATTTGTTGCATCTTTGCTATAGCTGTCTGCCATTGCATTTGATTGGTTTTATTTACATAGTTGCTTTTTAATGTATTGTCTATTAGGATGTATTGTTATTTGTAACAATTCCTTGATTGATATCACTTGTTGATAATCATTTATTTTAATTGATATTTTTGGTTTTTTGTTTAACAGGTACTCCTTCTATGGGTTATGTAACAATGTTCCATCTGTTTTAATGCAGTATGCTTCTACTATCTACATGGTATCAGTATGGTCTTTCACAATAATATTTTACTTATTTTGTGACACATGTTTACACATTCCTTCTTAAACATTAATACATATCTTATTGTATTATTTATGATACTTTTCTAGTCATGGGTTGAATTCAATTCAATCCCTTTTGTTTGATACAATGGTTTTTTATATTGTTGTCAGTTCTTTAGTTCTTTACCAAAAATAACACATGGTTATATTGTTCTATCTTGTTTCATTTTGGTGGACTTATGATTATCTGTGTTAATCACAACTTTATTAAACGCGTCACACTCATTGTTCGTGTCTATTTGACTTATTTAATATTTTGTTGTTTTCCTCATGGAATTAACCTATTTTCATATATTTATAAACTTCCTCACTATAATTGTTTGTGTGGTTTCATCAGCAGAAATAGTTGGTTATTCACATGTTTCATATCTATTAAGTACGCACTGTTATTGTTTGTGTTTCCTTAAATGCTAATCACTGTTTTTTCATCCTCACATTTGATAATCATTATTTCACTTGTCACTTAATTAGTCTTTGGTGCACGTGGTTCATGTTGGTTTCTGGTATGATTTATTCATCTTCTTCTCTCTTCTGGATCAGCTTTCTTGTCCTTCTTCTTTCTTCTTTCTTGTTATTTTCATCGTAGTCTTTATCCTTTAGTCGTTTCCCCTCACTTTTGGAGTTTGTTAATTCTTGTTTCGTCGTTTCCCCTCACTTTTGGAGTTTGTCAAATCTTTATTTCGTTGTTTCCCCTCACTATTGGAGTTTGTTAAATCCTTATTTCGTTGTTTCCCCTCACTATTGGATCCTATTGGGTCTATTATTGGTATTTGGTTTTGGCTCATTTCATTTTCTTTCTTATTTTTCGTAGCTGATATCACTAGATTGATATTATCTTATTCATAGTTGGATTTTCATATTAACACATTTGTAGATACACACTTTATATACATGGATTTACTTATCTAGATTTACATTCACATTTTTTATCTTACTTGCCGTCCTTTAGGCTCATTTTATGTAACTGCCATATTTGGTTATGTTACAATATATATAAATATGTCATATTATCCAAGCAAACAATAAATGCATTCAGAAGATGTGACATTAAGAGCAAGATATTCATCCTTAATCTCAGTGCACCAGAAAATCCAATGATAATAATCATTCAATTATACCAAATATAGGGTAAATAGATGAAACCTTCAGTAGAAGTTAATGTCTACTGTAGGCATACTTATCAATAACCAACCATTAATGGGAATTATAAATTACATAGGCATCTGCTTATTATCAGTCATTCCCCCCTCCATTTAAAGGAAATAGGGCTCTAGAAACTGAAACTGTTTTACTTCCATGTTCCATAAGGAAATGGAAGTATGGTGATGGCGAAAATAATCGTGTTCGAGATAAGGGCTGATTCTGATTGTACTGCCCTCAAAACATGAAGAAAAGTCATTTTTTGAAAAGTGTCTGTGTGTAGAATTTTTTCTATGGTAAACGATAACTGCCACACATTCAAACAGAATAAAATCATTTTTTTCATACGTCCCTGAATTGTAGAGGACTCAAGACCTATTGATTTTGGTGAAGATCGGTTAAGGGAAAGGAGTAGTTTACCTGCAACGTTTTATGTTTTAACAAGAGTAAAGTATTTAATTTTGATAAATAAAGTATCCTGAAAGGAAGATCATAATAATCCACTGTAGAAACGTAGATGAAATACCTATAAATAAAGAGGCTAGTTGAAGGGTGTGGGGGTAATTTTCTATAAATGAAAATGATAGTTGAAGGGGGAGGGGATAATTTTTATTTATATGTCATGTGTACTACGTTATCGGCAACAAAGAAGTAGTTTGTTGTTAAAATTCCTTCCCAGGCTGTTTGGCGTGGTCCAATGTTTTCTACAAAACCAGACGTTTCGGCAGTGCTATCGACTGCCATCATAAGTGAAAATCGAGTGCGCTAACATGAGGTGGTATACGTTAGTTACCACAGTACTGTGGGTAAGGCTGAAGAAAGAAGTAGTTTCTATAGAAATATTTCATTTCGAAAATGTTTCTAAATATTAATCCTAGAATGTGGAAGTCATGTATGGTTCTCCACACCGATATTTCATTCTGTAGCAGTTAATCTAGGACTAGCGAGCTGCTATATTACAATTTAAGTTTTATTAATGAATATTTTATCTCCAGAAGTCACCCGTTGGTTTAATTGCATCCACTGGATAGTACAAGTGGAAATACTATTTTGCACTGCAGTTCAATTCTTTGTTGACTTTGGTAACACTATGTGTAATTTTAATATAGCACTATCTTGTGCTTCCTTGAACTCTTCATTTTACTGATCTGAGAGGCAGGTTCTCTTGAATCTTCTAACCATGTTTTGAATGTCTAACAATTTTATCATTCATTGTTGTGTTACTGTCGAATGTTGCTTCCCATGTTTACCTCTTTCTTTTTCTTGTCTCATTTTCTTTTTCTCGTCTGTTTTTCTGTTCAATCCCAGTTTTACCACTAACTTACTAAATTTTGTTGTGAATCATAATTTATAAGCTAGGCTATTTTAAAGTTGGGTCAATCCATATGGCCTGGTCCAGGCTAGTACATGACAGTTTTTTTTTGTGTTTTTTGTCTGTGTAATTCCCCATATATTGACAATCCAAAAATTCTTCTTCTTATTCTTTAGTGGTGTGATAACCCATTACTGAGTCAAGGCCTCCTTTAACAGCCTCCGCCAGTTGTCCCGGTCATGTGCAGCTGTTCTCCAGTTCCGGGTCCCAAGAATATGGCATGTATCATAATTCACACCGTCTTCCCAACTTAGTTTGGGTCTACCAACTCCCATGGTGCCATAGACTCCTGTGAGTGCCTTCCTGAGTATTTCATTCTCCCTCATTCTGATCACATGTCCAGCTCACCTGAGTCTACTAAGTAAGTTTTATAACGTTCACAATGTCTGGTTCATTCAGAAAGTGTTCAGTTCTTGGTTGGTCCATTTCCTCCATTCACCTCCCACACATATTGGACCAAAAATGCTGTAGAAGATTTTGCGTTCGTGAACCAGGAGGCTTGACTTAGACTTTCTAGAAATGGCCCAGGTCTCAGAACCATAGGTGAGAACTGGGCGGATCAGTGTTTTATACAGAAGCAGATTGATGTGACAATCCAAAAAGGCTTTCATTTAATTTTTATAAGTTTTTCTTCACTCAAGAGGGTCCAGAAAATTATCACTTGTTTTGTGTGGATAACAAGTACTGGCAGTTTTTAGATGTTTATATAAATTAGATTGTCTTCAGTTCTATTCATGTTAGAATAGTCAGACAAATACCATATTTTCAATAAAGAACGGTCTAAAAGTTTGCCCAATGTTTTATTTTAAAGAAATAATCCTAAGGGCTGAAAGTTAACCCTCTTACTTGGGTATGAACTTTTTCAAAAGTATTTTTTTGAAAGATTTATTTACATTAAGGCAAAAAAGGCAACATAACTTTTTTAATAAAAAAAATGTTTATTGGAGTTTTTTATTTTAAAGGTCTCTTAAAAAACTAGATCCTAGCCACTTCTAGACATAAGATTCACATAATAATTTTATATGGTTGCTTAAATAAGGTGATTCTCTTATGTTTCACATGATTCAAAGCCCAGTCAGCAAGCATATAAAATTTTGAAATTTTGCTCACCTTGTGTCTCATATGAGAGGAGGTGGCAACAAAAATTTGGAGTTGCAGACTAAAGTAATAGTAGAGATACAGCATAAGGAAATTTACCACCGATGGAATAGCAGATGTATTTTACACAAAGTCTAGAGGGATTTAATAAACATTAATAAACAAAATTAATTGATTCACTTTAACTTACATGTCTGTGCACCCAACATGTCCCCTTCCCGCACACACACAATGAACATCATCCTATATTTTTTGCATCGGGGCTTCCACTTTTGCTTGTCTCTCCAGTTTCCTTTTTTTTCCAATTAGTAGCCTTCCATTTCTTCGTTCACTATAACTCTAAGAAAGTTTCTGTCATTCTCTAAGAATGTATCTGCTGTTGGACGCCATATACGTCACTTTTCTTTCCTTAGTTCTTTCTTACGCAAAACCAATTCATTTGCTTGGTTTGATCATTTGTATACAAATTTGTATATGTATGTTGCACTAGATAACAGAATCCAGACCATATTACCTCCCTTGGTCATCATGCAAGTTTCAGAATTATCAAAGTATAACTGTGGCATGATTCAAAATAGCTCCACCTTCCATTTGAGAACCATTGTGTGCATCTTACATGTTTGAGTATTTCAAAATTAATCTTTAATCCCCAGTATTCTTCCTGAGACATACAAAGCCACTATAGTCTATACCGTCTGTGAATATTAGCTAATTGAAAATAATGTGTCTAAAATTTTTTTGCTCATCTTACAGCATTTTGTCTCAGTTTTTGAGAGTTATTTAGGAAATTTTGAGTAATGTTAGAACAATAAAAAACCTTGATACAAACACTTTTATATTTGAAATTCTGTGGACATCACATTTCCTATTTGTATAGAACTTGTGTTATGTGTGAGATGTTTAACAAAACATGGGTTATTCACTTGTACTTTAACATTCAGAATTTGGTATAATTTCTGAAGATGTAGACGGACGTGGCTTTTTCAGGTCAATGACTAATATGTATGTTTCTGTGTTAAATGCTGTGTTATATGTTTCTGTGTTGTCAATAACTTGCCTGATATTTAAATTGTCAACACATGATCATGTAGTTTTACTTCACAGTTTACTTTATAGTATTATTTTACTTCACATTATTTTACTTTATAGCATTATGATCATGTAGTTTTACTTCACAGTTTACTTTATAGCATTATTTAATAGTTTTACTTCAAATCAGTAAATTCACTCTTAATTGTGTATTTAAAGATTTGGTGATACTGCTCTCCTATATTACCTGAAACCTGAAGGCAGACTAAAAATAAAAATGTTTTTTAACAGATGGAAGAATGATGACTATGATTTTCAACTGCATCAGGAACACATTTCTTAATGAAAAGTTACATGATGCCAACCGAAAATTATTAGAGCAGCAAGTCGAGTCTTTGTGGAATATGTTGGATCCAGACTATGAGGTAATTATTAGTTACTAAGCTGAAGATGACTGGTTGATAATGCTGTATTAATGTATGTTGGCAATATTAATATTGTGATAGTATAATTGTTGGCAAATTTTTGATTATACAGTCAACTCCCGATTTTCCAGGATCGGGTCAACCGGGTTGCGGATCAACTGGGAAAAATATATGATTTAAAAAAAATTGTAGTTTTAGCAAAAGTATTGATACATACTACGCTTATAATGACTTTAATTTAATACAGTATTTTAAGCCTATTATTTTCAGTGTAGTAGTGTGTTATGATACAATTTGACGGCCTCTTAACACTGTGTGCATGCGCAATTAGAAGACGCAGCGCACTGCATCAATTCGCACAGCTCATCTTAGCGTGAACTGGCTTTAGGCACAGACGGTGTATAGCAGCGTCTACAATGGAAAACTATGAAGAAGTCGACATATGAAGACTTGGACCGAGCTTTACTCGAGTGGTTCAATAATCAACGAGCACAACGGAATCCTGTAAGTGGACGAATATGCGCCGAAAAAGCTAAGTTTTTTCAAAGCTTTAGGCCTAGAAGGAAATTTCGATGCATCATCTGGCTGGCTGACATGTTTCAAACAACGTCACGGCATAAGAGAGTTGGAAATTCATGGAGAAAAATTGAGTGGCTCTCAAATGGCAGCAGAACAGTTTTGCAAAGACTTTAATCAGTTTGTTTTGGATGAAAATTTATAACCAGCACAAATTTACAATTCCAACGAGTCAGGATTATTTTGTAAGTGCTTACCTACGGAAACTTTGGCGTCTGAAAATGAAAAAGTGCGCCGGGACACAAAGTTATTAAGGAACGAATAACGGTAATGTGTTGCTCTAACGTGACTGGGACACATATACTTAAGCTCATAGTGATACGAAAATAAAAAAACCACGATCATTTAAAGGAACACGAGCAGTTAACATGCCTGTAATTTACTACAATCATAAGAAAGGTTGGATGAATAAAGACATTTTTTAATGATTGGATCCATAATAAGTTTTGTCCACAAGTTCAAGAGTTTTTAAAATCACAAGGACTTCCCCAAAAAGCAGTGTTAGTATTAGACAATGCTAAATCACATCCAAGTGAAATGTTGCAACGACGGACAGATCGTTGTTAAATACCTCCCGCCCAATGTTACAGCCTTGATCCAGCCAGTGGATCGAGGGGTAATAGCTTGTGTAGAACGTAACTATTGGTCAAGTATTTTGAGAAAGTTTATAGAGGATGGGAACGATTTGAGGGACTAAATGTTCTGGGCGCGATCTATGAGACTGCAGCTGCGTGGGACAAAGTTAAACCCACTACGATGACAAAGTTGTGGAAAACAATGTTTCCTGACATATCAGAGGATGAGGATTTTGCTGGGTTTGAGGATGCAGCATCAGCTGACTTGGCCCAGTTAGCAAACAGTCCCAGGTGGTGAAAACGTTGATCAAGATAACATAAACGAGTTGTTTGAAGTTGATGCTAACATGCCCGCGTTTGAGGTTTCGACAGACGAAATATTGTGCGTGCAGGGCGTAGCAGAAAGTGAGAGTGGTAGTGATGACAAGGGGGAGGGGAGTGACGAATGTGTTTCCGAGCCCAAAGTTACACACGGAACAGCGCTCAATTATGTGGAGGGGCTTCTTGACTATTTAGAAGGACAAGAAGACACTTTGTTGTGCGACAAGTTGGTTTTACGCAAAATAAGGTCATCTATTTTAAAGAAAAAGCAAGTGTTAAGAAGCAAAAAATTATTAACAGACTATTTTCAGCATGTATAAACACTGACTGTGTACATATACTGCTTGTAAATATACTATTTTAATTGACAAAATCATGATTTGACTAATTTTTATTGTGTAATAAAGGTATGTACTACTTTATTGTATGCATATATTTTATTTTTAACTAAGACCTTCATTTAAGCACTAGGTTACTATTTTTGCTTTAACCAGGATTTTGACTTATCCGTGATCACCCTGCCAGTTATTATCCCAGATAATCGGGAGTTGACTGTAATTAGTAGTGAAATTATTATATATCTTGTTTTTTGTCTTAAATAATGAATAGATTCCTTTTATTCTTTAAGCCTATTTCTTTAATTCCTTTTTTAAACACATGGTGTGTCAGTGTTTGTTCTATCACAATTATTCACTCATTCATATTTGTGTTCCTACTTGAATCATGCATTCTTAATGAAAACATTATAATAATAACAACATATAATAATGCTGAGAAAAACTAATAAAATTTTGAAATGTGAAGGAATTAATGACAATAGCCATTTTCAGTGAGATAGAATCAGGAGAGTATTGAAATCAATTACTGAATACTAACTAGTTACTGAAACATTATCCTTCTTTTGGAAGTATACATGTGAATTCTGTTAAGGATTCTAGAAGCCTTGATTCTTTGTACTTTCCAGGTTTACTAGAATTGATGACTTCAGTTTGTGAAGAAGTATATGCCGATGCTTAAACCCAAATGCTAGACATTAATGAAAAAAAAAACACGAGAAACCTTAATTATCCTTTTGTTATTGAAAAATTTAATAAATTGCAATACTGTCATGATTTCTGTGAAATATGAACAGAACATTTAATACAAGTTTTTAACTTGTTAGTCAGATAATTACAGCTGACTGGTTTATTTTGTATCTGAGTAAAATGTTTTTTTTAGTGTGACATGACACAGTTTGTCATAAGGCATAATAATTGAGAATTAAATATAGCAAGTTATTATAAGCTACAGAAATGTTAATTTCTTAATACTTGTACTTGATGAACCTTTTATTGCCAGTAAGTTTTAGTATCTCTTCAGTATTAAAATTAAGTTTCAAGAACTGAAACTTCAAGAAGTTAAGTGTGAAGTTTAAAATTTTAAAAGGATATTGAAATTTGGGATTAAGTAGGTGCTTCTCAATTAACATCCATTAACAACATTTGTTGTTGATTTTTTTAGTGGATATGACTACTTATTACTTCAAATAAATTTGTAGACGTGTACAATTTTCGGAATTTGAATAATATTTTGACATTAAATATAGCACAGATGTCCATTTCCTATCACGTATACCCGTGTTCTTGTTATCTTTTTATTTATTTTTTTATTCTTATGTTTATATAAACATAAACATTTATGTTGAGAATTATTCAATATTTAAATCTCAAACTTGTTAATATAGGTATGTTAGAATGAGAGAAAGATGTTAACCCAGTAGTAAGCCATCATTTATACACAAACTATGTTATCCTACCGACATAAATTAACTCTGCCTTTCACAGTCTACTCTGACATTTTCCATTTAATTATTGCTAATTATATCCAATATATAATATTGCAATGCCTTATCCATTATGTTTGTGGGTAAATTTCAAGTTACTGTTGTTTTTGTATGATGAAAATTGTAACGAAACAGAATGCTGTAAGAATAATTATAAATGATAATAGCTGAAACCCTATTCAGGGATGGAACCAAACACAATGATCAACAACTAATAAACAGAAACCATTAAAATTTGAAGATAATGAAAAACCAACTTTAACTCAACACCATCAACCATTGACCTGACTATGACTAACACAATATAACCAGACTTTACCCAGTAAGATAGGGCAGTAAACCAATAAAAATAACATAAAAAACTATAATCAAACATTAAATAAATAAACCTAATAAAACAATAAAGAGTACAACCATTTCATAATGTAAAATGTGTGTGAACCATAGGTATAATAGGCCAATAAAAATCTGTCTTGTTATAAACTAAAGTGGAAAAGGAGGCACAACACCTTATAGTGCTATGAGTGGTAATAAACACATAAAAGGTGGCCTAATAATAGTCACATAAACTACAGTTTAAAAGTGAAAAGGTGCTATTATTTAGATTAAGAAGTGGTCATTCATGATTAACAATAGTGATGTAGGAATTATCACACAAACAATTGTTTAACAGTGTGCAATTAGTTAAAAGTAGTAAATTATAATTGTTAATATAAGGAGTATCATTAAGAGTTTTGTTTTATATTATAAAAGTTTCATGTTAACAGCAAATCAATTTAAAATAATGTTATATCAAGGGGTCATAGTTAACTGTCATCCACCATTATAAATCTATATCTATACTAGCAAAATACCTGTGCTTCGCTACGGAGTTTCACGTTGTACGTAATGAAATGGCTGCACGTTACGTTGTACGTAATGTACGTTATGGCTGGAGCATAACTAAGCCGTTAGGTGAGGTAACCCTGGAACACGCCACATATAACTGGCCATGTGAAAAACAATCATTCCTGAGATCAACACCAACTATTTTCAATGTTTGACCTTGCGCTTTATTAATTGTCATTGTGTAACATAACTTAACTGGATATTGCAAACATTTAAATTCAAACTGGTAATCCGAAGGTATCAAAGGAATTTGCGGAATGAAAACCGTTTCTCCTTGATAAATACCAGTAAAAATGGTGGCTTCGATTACGTGTTTATGTAAAGCCTTCACCTGTAGCCTAGTGCCGTTGCATAGTTTCGGAGGGTTGAGATTGCGCAATAAAATAATTGGAGCGCCAACTTTGAGGTACAATATGTGAGGCGGTATTCGTGGTGGGTGGAGGGTGTTAAGGAACTTTACAGGATAATTTACAGCATCATCGACCTGCAGTACAGTCCATGGATTCATATTTTACCTCAGCAGTGAGCAACTTTTTAAGTAAAATGTTGTTGATGCTGTTGGCGTCATCGTTTCTTGCAGTCAGAATTGCTCTTTCTTGCAGCCATGATGCACAATTTTCTTCAGTTTGGTGAACGTTAGGGTAAATTCTATCAGTTAAACTGTTCAGATCTACCACGACATCGCCCAGATTATTAGGAATGTTTATTTTACCTTCCTCCTCTGAAACATGTCCATTACCTATATCGAGCAACAATTTAGAGAACTGTTTTGCCCTTGAATCATGTTGGATGCGCATATTGACTCTCAATGTCAGAATATTAACTTTCGGCCATAGAAATGACGACTTTAAGCAGGCTTTCACTTCGTCTGCATGTGTCCCTCGCGGTACAACATGCAATGTTTGTCTGAAGTCACCTGCTAACAAAATTGTTACTCCACCCATGAATCGGTTGCAACTTCGAATGTCTTGGAGCGTTCTATCTAAAGCCTCAATACATTTTTTGTGAGCCATTGTGCACTCATCCCAAACTATAATTTTGGCTTTTCGAAGCACTTCCGCCATGTCACTCTGTTTAGATATATTACACAATGGAGTTTCGGAATAATTTAGATTCAAAAGTAATCTGAAAGCAGAGTGAGCAGTTTTGCCTCCATCGATTAAAGTAGCTGCAATTCCTGAGGAAGCTACTGCAATGGCAACATTTCTCCGACTTCTAATAGTAGCCAACAACAAATTAATTAAAAACGTTTTGCCAGTTCCACCTGGGGCATCCAGAAAGAACAACTTGCCAGATTCAGTAGTAACACTGTTCATTATATCTTCGTAGACTTTCTTCTGGTCGTCATTTAATTTCGGAAGATTTGCTGCCACTTCTTTGTTGAGATGAACGGTGTCGTAAGATATTTCACTATGGTATATTCGGTTGCTGACAACAGGTTCCTGCTCTCGTGAAGGTGACGGTAGTCCAGATTGCGTGAGTGTTTTTCCTGACATAGATATGACATCCTCAATAAGAATGAGACATCGGTTAAAAACATAGTCTTGTACCAGTTGTACGTTACCGCGCTCTCTCAATTTGCCTCTTAATGTCCTCTGCAAGACTACCACGGTGTTTCTTCCACAGATTCTCTGGATCACCAACTTGACAGAAAACCAATATTACGGCGAATAGGTCACGAATTTTATTAGGAGAGTGAAACAGTGAGGCTTCCTCCAATGTGTGGTCCCAGTTCGCATCATCTTCTAGCAAGCCAAGCGATTTGCATGCCGAATGAAACGTCGGATGAACAATTCTTGCAACAGTTTTAAGAGTAGTGAAGGACGTGGGGCCACGAACTTCATGCAAGAGCAGACGTAGGTAGTAGCACTCGGAGTTGTTGGGATGTACTGTGTAAACTCGACCTAATACTTTATCTTTCTTCACACCTGGATAACCTGTCACAGGTTGCCCTTGCTTCCTGCGATGAAATTTTTGGTTTTTCCAAATGTAGTAAGCCGGAACCTCACAATACAAAAGCGTCCTTGCGAAAGCATCAACTTGGCACAGCTCGAAAAAGCCGAGAAGAATGGTATTTGAAGGATTAATTATTTTATCAACAACGTTGCTAAACGTAAAGTAAAGAAACCTACTTTAATTGAACGTTATTAATTAAATAAGATTTTCATTACGTACAACGTATAAGCCAAATACCACTGACTGACTCACTGATCATGATATCTCTGAAACCACTGAATGGATATCAATGAAACTTTGAACATAGCTTCATCATAGGTCTTAGGTGCTCACTAAGAAACGGTTTTAAAAACTTTCACTCCTAAGGGGCAAAAAACCAAATACTGAAATTTATCGCGGGAATTGCATACTTGGTAAATGAAGTGGTTGACATCTCAGTTTACTGGAAACCCCGAATACATTTAGTCCTGAGTTTTTAATCATTGTTTTAAATTGAAAAAAACTTCGTTGTTTGCAGGTTCTTATAGTCGAGAAAATTTCGAAGTTCAATTAATTAATAAATGTATGTCCTTTTTTTCTCGGAAACGGCTCTAACGATTTTCTCGAAATAAATAATAAATAGCTGTTGCTATGAATGTAAATAAACAAACTAAGAGTTGTGAATTTGTACAATCTATCTAATCCTATACTATTAAGCGAGCAATAATTGTATTGAACGATTTTCTCGAAAGTTGGTACTTAAGGGTAGTTTGATACCAGAAATCGATTGGACTTGGTCACATTATCCGCAAAATTCGTTTAACCCTTTAATGGGCTATGGGAAGTATACTTCCCAGTGTATTTTTTAGTGTATTTTTGAAGTGAAAACTTCTATAGGCACGTTGGGCGATTTTTTGGATGGGTAAAATCTTATGAGTTCGCGTCACCGACATGCTAATGTTAACAGTATGACTCTGTAGCTATAAGTATGACGTGTTGCATGTGGCCAGCAGTGAAAGTATAGATTATACTTGTGTGTAATACTATTAGTTATACTATTTAACACACTTTTATCGTTTACGTACTTTATTTTGGAGTTTCTTACACTGCCGAATTTGCTATCATGTGTTCGATCCCTAGCGCGATTTTGGCTTTCCGTATTAACAATTAACGCAATACTTATGATCTATTGTAACATTAGTGTTGTGTATATGTATATAAGTAAAGTTAAATTGACTACGTGGAAAGTTTAATGTGTGTATACTGTGCATTGTTTAAATTGTGTTTTAGTTTGATCATTATTTTAAATGTTCAAATGTAGGATCACTGTGCAGTACAAAAGTGAGTACTAAATATGTTAATATTTTTATATAGAAATATCGGTATGGAGAACCATACATGACTTCCATATTCTAAGATTTATATTTAAAATCATTTTCAGCCAAACAGCCAGGGAAGGAATTTTAACAAAAAAATACTTCTTTGTTGCCAATAACGTAGTACACATATAAAAAAAAATTATCCCCTCCCCCTTCAACTATAATTTTGATTTATAGAAAATTACCCCCAGTCCGTTCAACTAGCCTCTACATTTATAGATATTACATCTATGTTTCTACAGTGGATTATTAAGATCTTATCAGGATACTTTATCAAAATTAAGTACTTTACTCATGTTACAACAAAAAATGTTTCAGGTAAACTGCCCTTTCCCCGTAACCGATCTTCACCAAAATCAACAGACATTGAGTTCTCTATAGCTCAGGCACATATGTAAAAAATTATTTGATTCTGTTTGAATTTACGGCAGTTATGGTTCGTCATATAAAAAATTACCCATGTTAAAACATACAACATGAGATTTATAAAACATATCTAAGATTTATATTTAAAATCATTTTTGAAATAAAATATTTTCATAGAACCTACTAACGCTGGGGAAATCTGAGGAGCCAATCAGAGTTGGGCCTACCTGTCACTCTGCTGAATTTGGTGGAAAGCCCTGTCACTGTCGTCAAAGTATCAGCCTTGACAGGGTCCTCTTTTTCTGCAAAATGGGAGAGGCTTGAGATGGAGTGAGTGACATGGTCCCCACCTCAATGAAGAACCCATTGTTTTATAAAAATATATTTAAATTTTGAAAACTGAAAATTCTTTTCTTGTTATAAATATTTATATTTTATAATCAAAATGACTTTATTTTTGTTACCTGGCAACAAAATTATTTTATTTTAAACAATTACCATTGTTTCAAAAAGTTTAAATAAATTTTCAAGTACTTTACTCTTGTTAAAACATAAAAGGTTGCAGGTAAACTACCCCTTTCCCTTAACCGATCTTCACCAAAATCGAAAGTCCTTGAGATCTCTACAATTCAGGGATGTATGCAAAACATTATTTGATTCTGTTTGAATTTGCGGCAGTTATCGTTTGCCATAGAAAAAAAAATGTTGCAGGTAAACTACCCCTTCCCCTCAACCGATCTTCACCAAAAACAATAGGTCTTGAGTACTCTACAAATCAGGGCTGTATGCAGAAAATTATTTGATTCTGTTTGAACTTGCGGCTGTTATCGTTTGCCATAGAAAATACACTTGTTAAAAAAACGTTGTAGGTAAACTACCCCTTTCCCTTAACCGATCTTCACCAAAAACAATAGGTCTTGAGAACTCTACAATTTAGGGCTGTATGCAAATAATCTTTTGATTCTGTTTGAATTTGCGGCTGTTATCGTTTTCCATAGGAAATACCCTTGTTAAAACATAAAACGTTACAGGTAAACTACCCCTTTCCCTTAACCGATCTTCACCAAAAACAATAGGTCTTGAGAACTCTACAATTCAGGGCTGTATGCGAAACATTATTTGATTCTGTTTGAATTTGCGGCTGTTATCGTTTGCCAAAAAAAAAAAATTTCCCTTGATAAAAAAAAACCGTTGCAGGTAAACTACCCCTTTCCCTCAACCGATCTTCACCAAAAACAATAGGTCTTGAGTACTCTACAAATCAGGGCTGTATGCAAAAAATTATTTGATTCTGTTTGAATTTGCGGCAGTTATCGTTTGCCATAGAAAAAAAATCTACAGACAGACACACAGACAGACAGACACACAGACACACACACAGACACTTTTCGGAAAACGACTTTTTTTCATGTTTTGAGTGTAGTAGAATCAGAATCTGCAATAATCTCGAACACGATTTTTTTTGCCATCACCATACTTCCATTCCTTAAGGAATATGGAAGTAAATATCGGTATGGAGAACCATACATGACTTCCATATTCTAAGATTTATATTTAAAATCATTTTCGAAATGAAATATTACCATAGAAACTACTTCTTTCTACTTACTGCTTCAGCCTTAACCACAGTACTGTGGTCACTAACGTATACCACCTCACGTTATCGCACTCGATTTTCACTGATGATGGAAGTCGATGGCATTGCCGAAATGTCTGGTTTTGTAGAAAACATTGGACTACGGCCAAATATCCCGGGAAGGAATTTTAACAAAAACTACTTCTTTGTTGCCGATAACGTTGTACACATATATATCAGTGGCGAAGTTACATGGAGGCAATTGAGGCAATGCCTACCCTAACAAATTCTGTAGAATAAAAATTATAAATACGTATGAACTACATAACGTAAAGATTATACATTGTTACTGTGACTGTCAAATTTATTAAACCGAAACGTGCTTTATTGAGCGACCGCTAGATGGTGACAGGTGAGATTCGGCATAGTTCGTTTAAATCGAATGAGGCAACCTGAACTTGCCTCAGCGTTTTTTGTATACATCGTATGTAAGCAATGTAGTGGTGTGATAGGGAAGTGTAGGGAGGGGGGATTGTCCCGCGCTGTACACATAGAGCGTTGAGGCATGCCTCACTTCTGTGGTCCAAACAGTTAAGTTAAAGCGCCTGTGTTGTTACTAAGTGTTTATTTTATGCGGTTATTAAAAGTGTCACTGTTATTCCGCTGAACTAACAGATGATCAAGATTGTTATTTGAATTATTTGTAACATTAAACATATATATAGAAACTAACCAAGTTTAAAAATTTGAAGTTCAATCAGTTGTATTATTGTGTATGACTAATACAAGGATTGTTCAATAGACACACGTATAGAGCTGTAAAGCATTTTTTATTCAACGATTTTAAAAGAAGTCTCCAATAACATTAAGACATGAGTTCCACTGTTGCGCTAACCTGTAGATTCCCTGCTAGTAAAATTCTTACGGCTGTTTGTGGAACCATTCGGTTACAGCAAACTCTACCTCAGCGTCCGATTTGACCCACCGTCCTTTTAGTGATTCCTTAAAAAAAATTTAAGATAAGATTTTTGCCTACCCATTCATTAACTACTAGCTTCGCCAGTAAGCAAATTGATGTCCATTTTTTCGGCTTGCACGCGTTATGTTGGTGTGGGTTTCGGCACTTTCCATTTAAAAAGCGTGCAAACGTAAGAAAATAAACATGAGTGAGGCCAGAAATAACGTGAATTGTGTGTTTGTGTCTTACCTGCCTTTTTATTGCCGTACTAGCGAGTACCCGGCATGCGTTGCAATGCCACTCAAAGAAAGAAAGTGTTTGTATATATATAATATATAAAGACTTCGTTCGCGTGGTCTTCAATTTAATGCGATAATATATTTAGAACAGAATCTATTCCATTGGGTTGCCATAGTAACCAGATCTAATAAGTTAGTTTTTAAGACTCCAAAGGACCCCCCAGAGGATTGTATCGAAAAAAACACCTGTCCTATGTTGGTTCTCCCGTTGCGTAAAATATTTGTGCCAAGTTTGGTTGAAATCGGTCCAGTGGTTTAGGAGGAGATGTGGAAGACCCCAAAGAACCCCCAAAAGAACCCCATCGAAAAGCACCTATCCTATGTTGGTTCTCCCTTTGCGTAAAATATTTGTGCCAAGTTTGGTTGAAATCGGTCCAGTGGTTTAGGAGGAGATGTGGAAGACCCCAAAGGACCCCCCGAAGTATCATATCGAAAAAACACATATCCTATGTTGGTTCTCCCGTTGCGTAAAATATTTGTGCCAAGTTTGGTTGAAATCGGTCCAGTGGTTTAGGAGAAGATGTGGAAGACCCCAAAGGACCCCCTAAAGGCCCCATCGAAAAAACACCTATCCTATGTTGGTTCCCCTTTGCGTAAAATATTTGTGCCAAGTTTGGTTGAAATCGGTCCAGTGGTTTAGGAGATGTGGAAGACCCCAAAGGATCCCCCAAAAGACCCCGTCGGAAAAAACACCTATCCTATGTTGGTTCTCCCGTTGCGTAAAATATTTGTGCCAAGTTTGGTTGAAATCGGTCCAGTGGTTTAGGAAAATATGTGGAAGACCCCAAAGGACCCCATCGAAAAAACACCTATCCTATGTTGGTTCTTCCTTTGTGTAAAATATTTGTGCCACGTTTGGTTGAAATCGGTCCAGTGGTTTAGGAGGAGATGTGGAAGACCCCAAAGGACCCCCCGAAGTATCATATCGAAAAAACACATATCCTATGTTGGTTCTCCCGTTGCGTAAAATATTTGTGCCAAGTTTGGTTGAAATCGGTCCAGTGGTTTAGGAGGAGATGTGGAAGACCCCAAAGAACCCCCAAAAGAACCCCATTGAAAAAATACCTATCCTATGTTGGTTCTCCCTTTGCGTAAAATATTTGTGCCACGTTTGGTTGAAATCGGTCCAGTGGTTTAGGAGGAGATGTGAGAGACCCCAAAGGACCCCCCGAAGGATCATATCGAAAAAACACATATCCTATGTTGGTTCTCCCGTTGCATAAAATATTTGTGCCAAGTTTGGTTGAAATCGGTCAAGTGGTTTAGGAGGAGATGTGGAAGACCCCAAAGGACCCCCCAATGGACCCCGTCGAAAAAAACACCTATCCTATGTTGGTTCTCCCGTTGCGTAAAATATTTGTGCCAAGTTTGGTTGAAATCGGTCCAGTGGTTTAGGAGGAGATGTGGAAGACCCCAAAGGACCCCATCGAAAAAACACCTACCCTATGTTGGTTCTCCCGTTGCATAAAATATTTGTGCCAAGTTTGGTTGAAATCGGTTCAGTGGTTTAGGAGGAGATGTGGAAGACCCCAAGAACCCCCCATAGGACCCCATCGAAAAAAATTCATAAACCTTCGCGGGCGTGCGCACAACAACTCACCGAAGTTTCATCGCAATCGGATGAATGGTATAGGAACGCATACGGGACAAAGAAAGAAAGAAAGAAAGAAAGAAACATTCATTTTTATAGATATAGATTAAATGAAAAATATTATATTACATTAAAATTAAAAAATTTTAATTTTATTGCCTGGCAACAAAATTATTTTATTTTTAACAATTACCATTGTTTCAAAAAGGTTAAATAAATTTGCAAGTACTTTACTCTTGTTAAAACGTAAAAGGTTGCAGGTAAACTATCCCTTCCGCTTAACCGATCTTCACCAAAATCGAAAGTCCTTGAGACCTCTACAATTCAGGGATGTATGCAAAAAATTATTTGATTCTGTTTGAATTTGCGGCCGTTATCGTTTGCCATAGAAAATACGCTTGATAAAAAAACGGTGCAGGTAAACTACCCCTTCCCCTTAACCGATCTTCACCAAAAACAATAGGTCTTGAGTACTCTACAAATCAGGGCTGTATGCAAAACATTATTTGATTCTGTTTGAATTTGCGGCTGTTATCGTTTGCCATAGGAAATACCCTTGTTAAAACATAAAACGTTACAGGTAAACTACCCCTTTCCCTCAACCGATCTTCACCAAAAACAATAGGTCTTGAGAAATCTACAATTTAGGGCTGTATGCAAATAATCGTTTGATTCTGTTTGAATTTGCGGCTGTTATCGTTTGCCATCGGAAATACCCTTGTTAAAACATAAAACGTTACAGGTAAACTACCCCTTTCCCTTAACCGATCTTCACCAAAAACAATAGGTCTTGAAAACTCTACAATTCAGGGCTGTATACGAAACATTATTTAAGTCTGTTTGAATTTGCGGCTGTTATCGTTTGCCAAAAAAAAAATTTCCCTTGATAAAAAAAACCGTTGCAGGTAAACTACCCCTTCCCCTCAACCGATCTTCACCAAAAACAATAGGTCGCGAGTACTCTACAAATCAGGACTGTATGCAAAAAATTATTTGATTCTGTTTGAATTTGCGGCAGTTATCGTTTGCCATAGAAAATACGCTTGATAAAAAACGTTGCAGGTAAACTACCCCTTCCCCTCAACCGATCTTCACCAAAAACAACAGGTCTAGAGTACTCTACAAATCAGGGCTGTATGCAGAAAATTATTTTATTCTGTTTGAATTTGCGGCTGTTATCGTTTGCCATAGAAAATACCCTTGTTAAAACATAAAACGTTGTAGGTAAACTACCCCTTTCCCTTAACCGATCTTCACCAAAAACAAAAGGTCTTGAGAACTCTACAATTCAGGGCTGTATACGAAACATTATTTGATTCTGTTTGAATTTGCGGCTGTTATCGTTTGCCAAAAAAAAAATTTCCCTTGATAAAAAAAACCGTTGCAGGTAAACTACCCCTTTCCCTCAACCGATCTTCACCAAAAACAATAGGTCGCGAGTACTCTACAAATCAGGGCTGTATGCAAAAAATTATTTGATTCTGTTTGAATTTGCGGCAGTTATCGTTTGCCATAGAAAATACGCTTGATAAAAAACGTTGCGGGTAAACTACCCCTTCCCCTCAATCGATCTTCACCAAAAACAATAGGTCTTGAGTACTCTACAGATCAGGGCAGTATGCAGAAAATTATTTGATTCTGTTTGAATTTGCGGCTGTTATCGTTTGCCATAAAAAATACCCTTGTTAAAAAAACGTTGTAGGTAAACTACCCCTTTCCCTTAACCGATCTTCACCAAAAACAATAGGTCTTGAGAACTCTACAATTTAGGGCTGTATGCAAATAATCTTTTGATTCTGTTTGAATTTGCGGCCGTTATCGTTTGCCATAAGAAATACCCTTGTTAAAACATAAAACGTTACAAGTAAACTACCCCTTTCCCTTAACCGATCTTCACCAAAAACAATAGGTCTCGAGTACTCTACAATTTAGGGCTGTATGCAATAATCTTTTGATTCTGTTTGAATTTGCGGCTGTTATCGTTTGCCATAGGAAATACCCTTGTTAAAACATAAAACGTTACAAGTAAACTACCCCTTTCCCTTAACCGATCTTCACCAAAAACAAAAGGTCTTGAGAACTCTACAATTAAGGGCTGTATACGAAACATTATTTGATTATGTTTGAATTTGCGGCTGTTATCGTTTGCCAAAAAAAAAAATTTCCCTTGATAAAAAAAAACCGTTGCAGGTAAACTACCCCTTTCCTTCAACCGATCTTCACCAAAAACAATAGGTCGCGAGTCCTCTACAAATCAGGGCTGTATGCAAAAAATTATTTGATTCTGTTTGAATTTGCGGCAGTTATCGTTTGCCATAGAAAAAAAATCTACAGACACACAGACACACGCACACAGACACACACACACACAGACACTTTTCGGAAAACGACTTTTTTTCATGTTTTGAGTGTAGTAGAATCAGAATCTGCAATAATCTCGAACACGATTTTTTTTGCCATCACCATACTTCCATTCCTTAAGGAAATATGGAAGTAAATATCGGTATGGAAAACCATACATGACTTCCATATTCTAAGATTTATTTTTAAAATCATTTTCGAAATGAAATATTACCATAGAAACTACTTCTTTCTACTTACTGCTTCAGCCTTAACCACAGTACTGTGGTCACTAACATATACCACCTCACGTTATCGCACTCGATTTTCACTGATGATGGAAATCGATGGCATTGCCGAAACGTCTGGTTTTGTAGAAAACATTGGACTATGTTTAATATTCATTTTTAAAGTATCCAAGTCACTGTATTAAATAAATAATTGCTTATCTAATCCGTCGAGTGACTTACTTGTAATTCCGCTTGACGCGTTTCAGGGCATATGCCCCATCTTCAGAATAATTCCTCTTCACAGAACGTCAGACATTAAGATTAAAATGTAATAAATTAAAATTAAAATCCATGGTTAAAATATTAACTCGTCAAAATATTAAAATATATGAATGCACAGAGAAGCACGCACTATCACAACATGAGTTCACTTCGCGTTATAGCCGGTGTACACCGCCGCGATGTTAATCGCGCACTCAAATGCGCGATTAACATCGCGGCGGTGTACACCGGCTATAACGCGAAGTGAACTCATGTTGTGATAGTGCGCGCTTCTCTGTGCATTCATATATTTTAATATTTTGACGAGTTAATATTTTAACCATGGATTTTAATTTTAATTTATTACATTTTAATCTTAATGTCTGACGTTCTGTGAAGAGGAATTATTCTGAAGATGGGGCATATGCCCTGAAACGCGTCAAGCGGAATTACAAGTAAGTCACTCGACGGATTAGATAAGCAATTATTTATTGGACTATGGCCAAATATCGGCAACAAAAAGGAAAAGAAGGAGCGCTCCGAAGTCAATCATGGACCCTCAGCATCTTGCAGAGGGTTCATTCCCTAAAGACGAAAAGTCTGTCTATGAATCGTTCCTCTGTAAACACGTGCAGTTACACTGCCCAGCGATCCACAGGAAGCAAATCGCTATCCACGCTGGACACTTTTTCGGCTTGCATGCGTTATGTTGGTATGGGTTCGGCACTTTCCATTTAAAAACCGTGCAAATGTAAGAAAATAAGCGTGAATGAGGCCAGAAATAATGCAAATTGTATGTGTGTGTGTGTGTGTGTGTCTTCCCTGCCTTTTTATTGCGGTAGTGATAATAATAAAATGGAAACGTAAACAGTACATAACTGAGATATGCTTGCCTGCCACGCACGATATATTTTCTCTTATACATGACTAGCAGAATACCCGTGCTTCGCTACAGAGTTTCACGTTGTACGTAATGAAAATGTTAGTTTAATTAATAAAGTTTAATTAAAGTAGGCTTCTTAAAAATAAATAGCTGTTGCCCACAACTTTCTTTTGCGTGGTCTTCAATTTAATGCGATAATATATTTAGAACAGAATCTATTCTATTGGGTTGCCATAGTAACCAGATCGAATAGTTTTTTAAGACCGAAAAGGACCCCCCAGAGGATCGTATCGAAAAAACACCTGTCCTATGTTGGTTCTCCCGTTGCGTAAAATATTTGTGCCAAGTTTGGTTGAAATCGGTCCAATGGTTTAGGTGGAGACGTGGAAGACCCCAAAGGACCCCCCAAAGGATCGTATCGAAAAAAAAACACTTGTCCTATGTTGGTTCTCCCTTTGCGTAAAATATTTGTGCCAAGTTTGGTTGAAATCGGTCCAGTGGTTTAGGAGGCGATGTGGAAGACCCCAAAGAACCCCCAAAAGGACCCCATCGAAAAAACACCTATCCTATGTTGGTTTTCCCATTGCGTAAAATATTTGTGCCAAGTTTGGTTGAAATCGGTAAAGTGGTTTAGGAGGAGATGTGGAAGAAACCTTCGCGGACGTGCGCACAACTCACCGAAGTTTCATCGCAATCGGATGAGTGGTATAGGAACGCATACGGGACAAACAAAGAAACATTCATTTTTATATATAAGATGTGAACTATACCACTTACTTGACATAAACCGTGATAGCTAAGCTAATGTACAACATATATGTATTAATTATACACATAAATGTTCCTCGATAGACACTCTATCTATTGGCGAAATAAAATCCGTTCAGTACTTCCTGAGATTAGCGATTTCAAACACAGAGAGAAAACGGCCCGACTTTACTTTATACTATGTACAGATTTACATTAAAATGAAAAAATTATAATTTTATTGCCTGGTAACAAAATTATTTTATTTTTAACAATTACCATTGTTCCAAAAGTTTAAATGAATTTTCAAGTACTTTCCTCTTGTTAAAACGTAAAAGGTTGCAGGTAAACTACCCCTTCCCCTTAACCGATCTTCACCAAAATCAAAAGGCCTTGAGACCTCTACAATTCAGGGAGGTATGCAAAAAATTATTTGATTATGTTTGAATTTGCGGCAGTTATCGTTTGCCATAGAAAATACGCTTGATAAAAAAACGTTGCAGGTAAACTACCCCTTTCCCTTAACCGATCTTCACCAAAAACAATAGTTCTTGAGTACTCTACAAATGAGGGCTGTATGCAAAACATTATTTGATTCTGTTTGAATTTGCGGCTGTTATCGTTTGCCATAGAAAATACCCTTGTTAAAAAAACGTTGCAGGTAAACTACCCCTTTCCCTCAACCGATCTTCACCAAAAACAATAGGTCTTGAGAACTCTACAATTTAGGGCTGTATGCAAATAATCTTTTGATTCTGTTTGAATTTGCGGCTGTTATCGTTTGCCATAGGAAATACCCTTGTTAAAACATAAAACGTTACAGGTAAACTACCCCTTTCCCTTAACCGATCTTCACCAAAAACAATAGATCTTGAGAACTCTACAATTCAGGGCTGTATACGAAACATTATTTAATTCTGTTTGAATTTGCGGCTGTTATCGTTTGCCAAAAAAAAAAAATTTCCCTTGATAAAAAAAAACCGTTGCAGGTAAACTACCCCTTTCCCTCAACCGATCTTCACCAAAAACAATAGGCCGCGAGTACTCTACAAATCAGGGCTGTATGCAAAAAATTATTTGATTCTGTTTTAATTTGCGGCAGTTATCGTTTGCCATAGAAAAAAATCTACAGACAGACACACAGACACACAGACACACAGACACTTTTCGGAAAACGACTTTTTTTCATGTTTTGAGTGTAGTAGAATCAGAATCTGCAATAATCTCGAACACGATTTTTTTTGCCATCACCATACTTCCATTCCTTAAGGAATATGGAAGTAAAAATGAATAACATAAACAAAGCATGTATTTTCAAATATTTCCAATATTCGTATCAATATTTCCATTTAAAAATTTGATATTATTTATTTTTTATTTTTGATAATTGACCTTTGCCATACATCATGCAATGAGTATTTCATAGTGGGTTAGGAGTTATCTTACTAGCGTAAAATGTATATAATTGTTGCTCGGAGTGCCGATAGATGTGAAAACCAGACTGATGTTAAAGATTTTAATTTACAAAAAATTTTAATTTTTGATACTACAGTTAATTTGAATATCCAAAAAAACCACTGTTATTTCATAGTTTTAAGTTTTCACTTCTGTCAGCAGTCCTCAATGACTGCCTATTTTATTTTCTACAGGCAGTTATATTCATACCAAGGTGAGTGTTAATATTTTTACTTGTTAATTATGCAATTAACATTGCATAAATATGCAATTATTCGGTTATTCTTTTTCTTAAGGTACAATGGAACACATATCCATCGATGGTGTAGTGGTGCCTAATCGAATAGTTCCCATGACAGGTGATGGATCATGTTTCTTTTACTCATTATCATGGCTCATGTACGATACTGACTCACAAGCTAATGATTTGCGGGCCACTGTCGTGCAACACATTTCCAACAACTGGCGACGGTTCAAGCCCTTTACTATGATGCCGTGTGGGACCGTAAATTACAGAACTAAGACACAATACCAATCTCATATGTCTCTTCGCACCACATACGCTACTTGCAGTGAAATAATGGCTGCTGGTGAACTTTACCCATATGATATTCAAGTATATCGAGATGGCACGTTGATCATGAGATTTGGGGGGCCCGACGAAGGGAAGCCAGTTATAAGAATGAAGTGTTCACGCCCCATGATGTCGGCACACTTTGAGCCAATCATTCCAGTAGATGAAATGCCAACACCTTATGACCAACAATCGTCCCTAATGCAGACGCCGCCTACATTACTTCCGGTAGAGGTACTGTTACCAACAACTGCTTCTCACAGCACTCCTCCAGTGCCTAACGAAGTAACAGAACCAGAAACCCAGGACCACTCTCATGAAAGTGAAGTAGCTCCTCCCTGTACGAAGTGACGAGGAAGGAAACGTCACGCCAGGTTCAGTGACTGCAGCAAAAGAAAAAGGCACAGAGAAGCTGTCAAAAAGTATTCAGATAATAATCCTGAAGTAAATAGAAAGGCAGTTAGAAAGTACAACGAAAAAAACCCTGAAGTTCATATCACAGCAGTTAAAAACTATAATAAAATAAATCCTGAAGTACACCGAGCATCTGTTTCCAAATACACAGAAAAACATCCACAAGTAAACAGAGAAGCGGTGAGAAAATACAATGAAAAGAGGTCACTTATTCCCTGGAAGATAAAATCTTTGTCGGGCTTTAAATATGACTGTAATACTGACTACAACAATGACAAGATTTTATCTATTGGTGATTTTATACAGTGTAAATGGTGTAATGCTAAAAAGTGGAAAGAGGAAAGTCCTGGGTTATGTTGTAGCAACGGAAAAGTCCACCTTCCTCTCATTAAAGAACTACCAGAACCTCTCCACAGCCTTCTCACAAGTGAACATCCAGAGTCTGAACACTTTTTGGTAAACATAAGAAAATATAATGGTTGTTTCCAAATGACATCTTTCAGAGCCAAAGAAATAAAAGAAGGGAACTTCACGCCAACTTTTAAAGTACAAGGTCAGGTCTACCACAGGATAGGGAGTTTGTTGTCTTCACCTCCAAACAATCCCTCATTTTTACAAATATATTTCCTTGGAGACGACGAAAAGGAGACAAACACTAGATGTAACAATTTTCCAAACGTAAAGCCTTGGTTAGTTGCCAAACTTCAAAAAGTGCTTCACAATCACAATTCTTACATAAACGATTTCAAAACAGCATTGGAAAGTGTTCCAGAAGGCCAGGAGTTCAAAGTAGTAATCCATGCAGACAGAAAGCCCGTAGACGGACATAGGGGTCAGTTCAATGCACCCACAACAAACGAGGTGGCTTTAGTGATCGTAGGCCAGGAGTTTGCAAAGAGGGACATCATTCTCCATAGCAGAGACTCTAAGTTACAGCGCATAAGTGAAACTCATCGATCTTATGACGCTTTGCAGTATCCACTTATGTTCTGTCGTGGGGAAGATGGTTACTCCATTGTCATTCCACAGTTCAACCCAAACACTAAAGCCCCTCTAAAAAAAACTGTTTCAGCTTCAGAATTTTACTCATTCCGCATAATGGAGAGAGATGGCCAGCAAAATTATTTGTTACTTTATCGCAGTCTCGTGAATCAATTTTTGGTTGACATGTACGCCAAAATTGAGACAGAAAGACTCAACTTCGTAAGGAACAATCAGAGTAAGCTGCGGACCGAAAACTATGTGCATCTGCGGGACTCCATGTGCAAAAATGATGGGCAAGCCAATAATATAGGCAAAATGGTTGTTTTACCTTCCAGCTTTACAGGTGGACCCCGTTACATGCACGAGCGGACTCAGGACGCCATGACATATGTACGCAAGTAGGGCCGTCCTGATCTGTTCATCACATTTACATGTAACCCTAAATGGATCGAAATACAAGAAGCATTAAGTGCATGACAAAGGCCTCAAGACAGACACGATATTATTGCCAGAATATTTCACCTCAAAGTAAAGAAAATGATGCATGTCTTGACAAAAGGCAATGTTTTCGGTCCAACAAGGTGTTACATGTTAACTGTGGAATGGCAAAAAAGAGGTTTACCGCACATGCACATACTGCTCTGGCTGCAGGATAGGATCATGCCCCATCAAATTGACAGTGTGATAAGTGCAGAGATCCCTGATCCTGAAGTCGATCCTGCCCTTCATGACATTGTTAAGTCCACAATGATTCATGGCCCTTGTGGAAATGTTAACAGAAACTCGCCCTGCATGGTAAACGGCCAATGCACCAAGAGATATCCGCGGCCTTTAGCAACACAAACTCAAACTGCGGATGACGGTTACCCCCAGTATCGCCGACGGTCTCCTGCCGATGGTGGTTTCTCGGTCAACATTAAAGGAGTTGATCTAGACAACCAATGGGTGGTACCGTACAATCCTGTTCTTTCCCGCTCTTTCTTAGCCCACATAAATGTTGAACTGTGCAACTCCGTCAAGTCGATAAAGTATATTTGTAAATATGTGAACAAAGGCAGTGATCAGGCAGCGTTTAGGTTGGAGAATGAGTGGGATGAAGTTTCTAAGTACGAATCAGGTCGCTACATCAGCACTTCCGAGCGGCTTGGCGTATTTTCTGTTTTCCTATTCATGAAAGGTTCCCACCAGTAGTGCAGTTAGCAGTCCACCTTGAGAACGGCCAGAGGGTATTTTTCACTTCCGACAATCTTCTGGACAAAATCCAACATCCACCAAAAACCACATTAACAGCATTTTTCGAACTCTGCAAAACCGATTCCTTTGCCAGAGGCCTTCTTTACTGTGAGGTCCCAACATACTATGTCTGGAAAAATAACCAGTTTTGCAGAAGAAAGCAAGGAAAAGGTGTTCCAGGACATCCAGGAGTAAAAAAAGATCATGTACTTGGGAGGGTATATACTGTACATCCTAACAATGTCGAGTGTTTCTATCTGCGTCTCCTGCTACACGAGATTCGAGGACCAACGTGTTTCAATGATCTTAAAAAGGTATCTGGTATAGTTCATCCTATGTACCAGTCTGCCTGTAGAGCATTAGGGTTGTTGGAAGACGACATGCAATGGGACCTAACCCTGCAAGAATCTTCCATTTCAGATTCGCCTCACAAAATCCGAGAGCTGTTTGCTGTAATATTGGTGTTTTGCCAAGTTGCAGATCCCTTAGCACTTTGGGAAAAACACAAAGAATCAGAGGACATAAGAAGGCAGATTGAGATTGAAAGTCATAGTTTAGAGATTGAACTTTGCAAGGACACAGTTTATAATAAATGCTTACTATGTCTTGAAAATATGATCTTTTCTATGTCAAACCAATCTCTCCAAGACTTCGGTTTACCTCCACCAACTCAAGACACAAACATTATTACAGACAATCGCGAGTACCTGAAAGAGCTCTCCTACAATACAGTTCAGCTTTCTGATATGGTTGCTGAGAACTTTCCGAAACTTAATGCGGATCAGAAGAACGCTTCCAATGAGCTCATTGCCAACATTAATGATGGACTCGGTCAGCTGTTTTTTCTCGACGCACCTGGTGGCACTGGAAAAACCTACTTCTTGCCAGCGTTAGGAAAGACAGAAAGATTGCCATCTCTGTGGCTTCTTCAGGTATAGCAGCTACATTGCTGGATGGAGGTAAAACAGCTCACTCTGCCTTTAAACTGCCTCTGAATTTAAACATCTCCCAGACTCCACTCTGCAACATTTCAAAACAAAGTGACACAGCCAAGGTCTTGAAAGAGTGCAAGTTGATAGTTTGGGATGAATGCACCATGGCTCACAAACGAGGGATAGAAGCCCTAGACGGAACTTTACAGGACATTCGTAGCAGTAAAAACCTGATGGGTGGAATAACAGTACTACTGGCCGGAGACTTTAGACAGACTTTACCTGTTGTGCCTCGGGGAACACGAGCAGATGAAGTTAAAGCCTGCCTGAAGTCGTCTTACCTCTGGCCAAAGTTCAAGTTCGTTCCTTAAGAGTAAACATGCGGGTGCATCTTAAAGGTGATTTTAAAGCGGAAGAGTTTTCAAGCTTACTGTTTACAGATTGGCGATGGAAAGTTAAAAGAGGAAGATGGAAAAGTTAACATTCCAAACAACCTATGTGAAGTTGTAAAAGACCTTAAGACTTTGACAGATAAAATATACCCAGACTTAATGAATATAAGTGACTCATCTTGGCTCAAAGAAAGAGCTATTCTAACCCCAAGAAATGAGACAGCAGCAATCATTAACAACTTATTGTTAGAAAAACTTCCAGCCAATGTTGTAAAATATCACCCGGTAGATTCCGTAGTAGAGGTAGAAGACGCTGTGCATTACCCGGTAGAGTTCCTCCACACGCTCAACCCTCCAGGAATACCCCCACATAACCTTCACCTAAAAGTTGGGGCTCCCATTATGCTGCTGCGGAACTTAATACCACCGAAACTTTGCAATGGTACCAGACTGCAGGTAAAATCTTTACATAAGAACGTTGTTGAGGCAACTATATTCACTGGCTGTGGTTCTGGAGAAAGTTTTCATACCTCGCATTCCTTTGATCCCGTCAGACTACCATTTTCAGTTTAAAAGACTACAATTTCCCATCAAAGTCTGTTTTGCAATGACAATCAACAAAGCTCAAGGACAGTCTTTGAAAATGGCTGGCGTAGATCTGAGGGAAGACTGTTTCTCTCGTGGCCAGTTGTACGTTGCCTGTTCAAGAGTTAGCACTCCTGACAGTCTGGTTATTCTTCAGCCAGAAGGAAAAACTAAAAACTTTGTGTACAAAGAAGTTCTTTAATGATCCGATGATTAGTTCTTCATTACAAGTTCATAAATTGAAGAAAAATCTGAAATGTTTTCATACTCAACACAACTTCATATAACAAAAATGTATAATGTTTATTTTAATTAAAATACATAAGAGGTTTTAATTATTTATTTATAAGAAAGCTACTTTAATTGAACTTTATTAATTGAATAAGATTTGCATTACGTACAACGTGAAACTCCGTAGCGAAGCACGGGTATTTTGCTAGTTGTTTAATAAGATAAATGAAAAATCGACCAAATAACTAAATTTTACAGGACTAAACCAGGACATGTTTAGTACCAAATGATTTGTAATTTTATTCTTAATAACCACATAAACATTGTATTAACTATTATTGTATAATGATAAAATAGTAAGTTAAAGGCAAATTATAAAATGTAATGTAATTCAAGGGTCGTGGTCATGTAACATTTGAACTTTGTCTGATGGGCCAATCAGAATCCAGGAAATTTTGGTCAGTTTCTATGACAAAAAGAAGAAATTAGACTGGATTGTTAACCACTATTGAATGCGGTTGAGGAGTGCTCGCAGAAGAATATTATGTAACAAATTTTAAAACCAGGAACCAAACTTAGAAGAATAAATTATAAACAAATTCAGAAAATAATGAAATTATTAACAAAAGTCATCTAACCAAATATGAACGACTACCCATAAGAAAATAAGAAAATATCAAGTGATTAACAAGAAGAAAACTAACTAAGAACTGTAACGTATTCTACAAATATCTTAACCAAACAACTTTAGTAATCCAACATGAACAATCACTAGTAACACCAATAACTCACATCACAGTTAATCACTGATGGACGTTTTATAAAGAAAAGAAAAAACAGTATATAAGAAGTAGTGAATACAAAGTGAACATATTTTATTAAAATACATTGGGAACAATTTTACACACGTTAACTGACCATGAGGCGGCCATGTTTATGACATCATGTCATAACCAGAATGCATTGCACACCTAACGAAACGAAATATTGCAAGCCATTTTATTCAACATTAATAATTATTTATAATATCACATTAGATCATAAGTATTAGGATTATATTGTAATGTACTCTATATTGTTTGTTATTAATTAATGGAACTTTTCGTAGCAGCCAAAAGAATTCACACTTTATATATTTAATTCATTTTTACTATTGACCCTGAGATAAATAATCGATTATTGCTAGTGTGTATCTCGAAATGACAATTTTTCCTAAACTGAATTAATTTTGTAAAGATTAAATATTAATATTACAAAAATCATATCCATGTGTTTTATTCCTTGAATGTAAGGTACAATCAGGATTAGTTCTATATTCATGGAGATCCAGAAGACGTCGGCGAGCCGCAAGAATAATAGGAACTATGAAATCAAATTTAACCTCAATGAATAGGGTTGAGATGAAGATCGAATGTAACGTTGAGAATCTGTTTTGGGACAATCCAACCGCTACAATCAAATGAGAACAGACGGACTGAATAATTCTCTTCAGTCAATTCTTGAACTAATAGATAAGGAAGAGTCATTCAGAAAAATAAAATTATAATTTAATAAATTTAACAAATACGAGGAATAAGCATGCAACATAATTATCAACAGACACAATAGATTAAAATTAGAGCAACGTTTTTCTTCATTAAACAACAAAGTTTATTACATCTTAAAATTAATAATACATGGGTAAATGTCTCGTAATAAAATGTACAAGCAGAATATTTCTAAAAGCAGGAAACTCTAAAAATTTTGAAAAGGCAATATTCAAAAATACCCAGATCAGTTAAAAAGAATCACTCTGATCAGTTTTTTGTTAGTAATTGTTTATTGTGATTGAGGAATTTTTGTGAATTTCTTGATGGATGAAAATGTGATTAACAAGATTTATTCATTTATCTAAGACAAACAACATGTGAACAGAAACAAAAAAATCTCACTGCTTGTTAAGTATTAAAAGACCCTCACACACACACACACACACACACACACCACCTATGCACATGTGTAGGTGTCATTTGGAAGAGCACTTAGTTTTTCAATTTGTAGATCATACAATTTGTAGTTATCATTACCACTATGATGATTTTTAACACTCTCATAGTACTTACATTTCCTATGGAATTAAAACCTAAAATACTTGCAATTGTTCATATTTTTTGCCTTAACTCTGATATTCAACTAACGGGGATTGGACTAATGGGGGCAGTCTAATAGGGAGTGCTCTTTATAGGTTCCAACAAAGTTACAAAAAAATCCATTAGCTCCAGTTATACCTATAACTGAAATTTTTTTGTTCTCTTTGACCCTGACAATTGCTTACTTATAAGGAGGAAACTATTCTGAATTCACAGCTAGTGTACTCATTCCTCAAATGTGCAACTTCACTTTTTAAAGTCATTTAGAATTTTGGGATATTATTTTGGAAGACATTAGTGTTACTCAGTTATGTTTTAAACCATTGAAAATCACATCAGCATATGTGTGTGTGACAAAAATAAAAACTGCAAGATTTCTTGTTAGAGAAAAAGCATGCTTGTTGACAAGGCTTTGTTACCCAAAAATGTCAAGTAATGAGCAGTGATATTGACCAATGCAATCAACAAAAATTGAAAAAAAGATCAGGTAATTATATCTGATGATGCCAGCTGAACCCTGCAAGATGAAGATGTAGATCAATGTGATTGGTGTTTCAGTGTCTAGACTGATTCATTCAAAAATTGTCACGTATGTCTTCTGTTACAGCTAAGATATCAGATATGTTTAATATTGTACAATCAGAATTTGTAATGGAAGCCTCTGATAATGATTTGGCCATAGGAAAGTGTATATGGTTTCTTTGATAAAAAAACAACTGGCACAAGAAGCCAAAAGATCTTGACAGCGTGTAAGCACTACTAACACTACTTCAGAAGCAGCAGATACATGGACACCCAAGGATGTTTTTCAGTTTATTGTCAAGTGGGATTTCACTGATACCATTCCCAACCTACATCTCATCCTACAGTACTTTTTATACTTTTTAACAATTTGCATGTTTATGGCCTCATGTGAAAAAAATTCCTTAAAATTATATTAATAGAAAGTGTGTATAATATTTACCGTATTTCTTCAGTCGTGTGAATTCGTGTTGCGTTCGATTGATTTACGCGTTTCGAAACATAGGTTTTGGATACCTATTCAAACATATTTTTTTAATAGAAAGTAGTCTTAGGCTAATGGTTAATGGAGAAAGTTGAAAAACTTAGCCATTTTGTCTATAGGTGCATCATCTTTGGATTTTAATGGTACGCATATTCTTTGGATTTAAACACAATTTAATTTGTATGTACCAGTATTTAATTGTAAGTGACTAAAACTTTTCTTGTTTTAAATGTTTTTTTTCTGTTTCACTAAAATTTATAAACAACCGATAAAATATTTAGGTACCTATTGCTAAAAAATATAAAATGTATACCTATACTGTAACAAAAATATGGCTGATGTAGCTCAAAACGAAATTGTAGTCATATTTTGCATAAGTGTATATAAATTTATGTATTGTAATATATGTATATTAATAGTATATACAGTGTAACATTCTGTTACTTCAGGTTTTGATTTAAAGTTTCCTTATACTTTTCAAAGTAAAATTTTAAGAAAATATCTAGTGTTGAATTTGTCACCTATGGAATTGTGTGTGTGTGTGTGTGTGTGTGTGTGTGTGTGTGTGTGTGTGTGTGTGTGTGTGTGTGTGTGTGTGTTTATAAATATACACAATATAAAAGAAATGCTACAAATAATTATTTTGATGTTCTCTACGTAAAAGTTTTAAATTTTCCTACAGATCCTGTTACTTAATTTCAATTTGACTAACAAAAAAAGTTGCTCGTTTTTTATAGTTCCTGGAAGAATTTTTGTCATGTGCAGCATGCCTACCAGTATCCACCATTGAACGTATGACTTCACCATCATTAATGTGGGAAGTGACATCAGCACATCTTCAAAAATCTGCAAAACTGCGTGCCTGTATGTCTAGTCTGCCTGACACTACTAATCCTCTTGTATGGTTCAATGAACCAATTGAGTCAGCCATTACAAATATTTCGTAAGTCAGACTACAGATCTGCAATATTGTCATTAAAACTTTTTGTTGTGATTATTGGTTTGCATCATATACAGTTTTATAAGAGGCGAAGTAGAATTGTATAATATAAGAATGCTTTTTATTTATTGAAACTTCAAGAGATCTCCCCGATATTATAAGATTTATTTCAAAACCAGTGAAGATAATATGTGTTCTTGATTAATATTTTATACATTTTTCAGTAATTTACAACAATAAAAAAATGCATCTGGTGTTAAATCCCTTTGTTCTTCTCTAAGTAAATAAAATAATAAGCACAAACATTTGTCAGCTTACAATCATGATTACAAATACTCAGTGGCGAAGCTTCGGGGGAGACATGGTAGACAGTGTCTCACCACCAAATAATTTATTCATAAAATAATTAATTTTTATTTAGAAATTAAGTTGCAAAAGTTACTCAGAAGGTATAAAACTAATTTAAAAAGTTAAATATCATGCGACATGAAGCAAGTGTGAGCCATGGAACCTTGCTGTGCGATGCAATTGTAAGGGGAGTATCAGGGTAGACATTACTTGAAATGTGTTTTTAACAAGGCTGAAGGTGAGGAGGGCTTCAGTGGATGACAACAGGAGAGGACCTGCATGTGTAGCATAAAAATGTGTCTCATACATCACATCAGAAGACATGTCTCGCCCACTCTGAATTCTTGCCTGGGCGCCTGTGTTGGTCTCATTGTGCTCGTGTAGTGAATATCTGTTTTTCTTGAGATTACAACTTATTTTTAATTTTGTAAATAGTGGTATAGACTAACAAGCAGTGGCGGCTGGTGGTTGAAAATTTTGGGGGTTGCAGTTGGCTTGGATGGTACTAAATTGTTTTATTCTCTGAATAGAAAATGCTAAAATATCACTAAGTTTATATGACTGAATAATAAGGTTAGTATTGTTTTATTTAATTCAAAATTATGACTTACATGGTGACATAACATTTTCTGTGTAACAGTATCAAAAAAATATATTGAAATTATTCCGAAATTAGTTAACGTAACAACAGGCCTATTTATTTTAGTATTAATTCACTTTAGATAAACTATTTTACTGTGTATACATAATTAATATTGAAAAATATAGTTATACTTAGGAATAATTTTGTCACTTACTCTTATTTGAAAAGAAAATCTATCCGCCTTTCTTTCAGACGGGCAAATTTCTCAGTCACCTTCTGATTGAAAACGGGAATTTCCATGATCTTTCTATTGAGAGCGTGGCTAATGCAGACAACCTCTCTTGCGACATAGTGTTCCTTAGAAATGCCTTTATTCTTTTAAGCGTCGAAAAACATCTTTCTGCTTCTGAAGAGAGGTCATTGGTATTGTAATCAAAATTCTAAGCGTTTTACAGCTTCACTAAAAGCTTCTTCTAACTTATCGTCTTTGAAAAAAAGAGTACAAACTAACAGCCCCTGACAGTCTTCTAAAATCCATTGCACTATAGATTGTTGCAAGTTCCATACAAAGTTTTTTTTAAAATTGAGAAAATTGTAAGCATTGCATACAGTTTTTACAGTGTCTTCTGGAAATTTATAGTCATAATCTGGAAACTTTTCTGACATAAACAGAGATGCTCCTACGAGATGGCTCATGAATTTAAATCGTTCCTTTATTTGGCATATAATCACATCACATACTTCTTTTGCCTGTCTCTTCCACTCAGTTTTGTCAATCTTCCTTATCTTTGGAGGTGAACTTTGGGATGACTGTTGTGGCTCTCCAGTGTCTGTGTCAATATTATTTCTGATTTTCAACACATTTTCTTCAAAACTTGTAAGAGACTGTTTTGTAACATTGAGATCAATGTCTGTTTTCTGGAGCTGATTAAAGAGTGTCAGTAAGTGGCATAATTTTTCAAAAAAATGAGAGCCAAAAAATGAAGTTTTGACTTACTAAAATTTTTAAATGACCAGAAGCCTGTGAAAGAGTACTGTCATTTTTTATGTAATCAGAATCTAATATTGCTTTCATGCACTGTATTAGGTCCTCCCTGTGGTCATAAATTGTTGTGACACTTCTTGATTGAAAGTTCCATCTGGTAGGTACAGATCTGGGTAACCGCTTTTTTACTACTGCATCTAGTATTGATGTTCTTTGCAGACTAACTGAGAAAAAAGCGCAAAGACCTTGAACATTGGCAAAGAAAACTCGAACTTCCCTGTTTATTGATGCAGCTGTCATCACAACTAAATTCAGCTGATGAGCATGACAGTTAACATATTGGGCATTGGCATAACAATTTTGTACTATTGCATGTACACCACTAGAAGTTCCAGCCATTATAGACACTCCATCATATGTCTGTGCAATGAGCTTTTGGGGAGTTTCATTTATTTTATGGTGTTTTAACTCGTCAAGAACACATGATGCTAAGGCTCCGGCATCATGACGAGAAGGGTTAAGAAAAATCCAAAATCTTTCTACAGGTCTGTTTTTTTACTATGTACCTACAGATAACAGCTGTGTAGTATAAATTAGACACATCACTGTTTTCATCAGCAATAACAGCTAAAAAATGTGCTTGTTTAATTTCATCTGAAATTCTTTCATGACAGACTTCTAGAATTATTTGTAGTAATACAGTTTGAATGGTTTTAGAAGTACCCCTAAATAGTGTTTTGAAGTTTCAAGATGGTTTTTTAAAACTATCTAGTTCTGCACTAAAATCTATTAACTATCTATTAACCCCCCCCCCCTAAAAAGTCCTGGATTATTTGATTCTTTAGACTCTTCGTGGCCTCTTAAAGCTAGCTCAAACACACCACAAGAACGAATATAGTTGATAATAATACTTAGCACATGTCTGTTCTACTTAACTTGTTCATTGTGAGCTACAATACTTCTCCTATAAGCTGTATCTGGTTGCTCTGCTGTGTTAGTTGTTCCTAACAATACTAACAGTAAACTATTTTTTATGTGGGTACCTGAAGCCTCATTTTTTTAGTTCTGTCATTAAAATGGTGTAAGTCTTTAAATCCAGTCTTAGTTGTCTCCTCCCCTCCAAACAATATACAGGGAAAGCAAAATAATGCAATTTTAGTGTCATACCCACATAACCACGAATATTTATTGTGTAAGTCTTTTTTAAATTTAAGATTAAATATTCTATTACCTGACTTTACAGTTTGATTAAAACTTGAAAAGCTCTGGTGTAGGTCTACCTACTCTTTTAATTTCAATTTTTTCCTCAATAGGACGTAAACTGAACGGCGTTTTCATTAAGTTTTCGACAGAATTCATTGTGTCCTACCAGTTAAATATAACAAAATATCTTACTCTATGGCACCTTAATTCTTTAATATTTACTATTATTTACATTTAACAATGAATTGTACTGACACTTAACTGACATTAACAATAAACTTCACATAAAATTCAACCGACACTAATGAACTTAACTATCAAACACCAAATTCCAAACTGGCACACCACGTCTTATTTACCAACAAACTGGTGGCACCATGACTTACAAGCGGGGTTTGGAGTCCCTAATCACACCAAGCGAAGCTGTAGCATTGTAATAGGAATGCCCGAGTCTAGCCAGCCAGAGTACAACTACATTGTGTTTCCCCATATACCAAGCACGTCACAGCTGATGCATACACTGCGCCAAGAGTGTGTACGGTTTGTAGTAAGTGCTCTGCGCTTTTCAATCGACAAATGATTAATTACGATGATTTAGCTTGAAAACACTATTATTAGTTATTGTTTTCTTCATAATTTTATAATTTAAAATACATTTTATGGGGGATTTACAGGATTAAAAATACAATTTAATTTACAGGATTTAATGGAGGGTTGTGCAACCGTGCAACCGAAGCATGGGCCACCACTGCTAAAAAGTGTGTAATTGTTTACATTCTAATTATTTAATAATACGTATTTTTAAGTGTCGTCCTTTAAGTGCTTTAAGCATACCATTTAATTGGTTTAAAGGAGCAAAATGAGTACAGGTAGTACCAGTTCTACTGCAGTAATATTTGATATAAACTCTGACAACTTTGTCTCACTAGAATTTGTTAAAATATGAAATCAGTACATTACATTTAGAGCAAAAGGTATTGCTAAAGTAAAAAATATCTCGGGTGTCTTTAGATTTGTCACAGAAGGATGGAAAAGTTGTTAGAAAATTTCAGGAAGTTTGGTGTAGTAAATGTAGCGAAAAACTCTGCTAGGACATGAAATGTTGGTGTAGTAAACTCTGGTTGTAAGCGAAAAAAACTCTAATCTGCAATTATTATTGTTTGATGTTTAATGGAGATGAATCATGGAGCAAAGTTGGAGTAGGCACTATAAAAAATTTTAAAGCTAAAGCTGCTAAACATACTGGTAGCAAAACTCATATAAAAAATTCTGAGATGTTTCACATGCTAGGACATAACAGAATTGAACTTTGTTTGTCCGAATCACGTAGCAGTACACTCTTTGTAAATCGAGCAGTACAGCACAATGAAAATGTGGCACGAAATCGAAGAATAGTAGGCTGTTTGATAAATGTTGTTTGTTACTTAGGGAGGCAAGAGTTAGCTTTAACTCGTAAGGAAAATGAGGAACCTCTTACTAAAGGCAGTTATTCAGAAAATTTTAATTTATTGGCAACGGAAGACTCTTTCATGAAAGAACATATGGTGATTCAAAATTGCACGACATTCTCTTGGGAACTAAGTCTGTAGCTAAAAATAAGAAAAAAATGAGATACAGCGTGTAGAACTCATTTACAAGAAAATGTGAAACATTTTTGTAATGCCTACAGTAATCCAGATTTGTCACCATTAAAAATGTAAATAAAATTTATATTTTTCTAGCAGTATTTTGTAATTATAAACGACACCAATACAATAGGTTTTTCTTGATATTTAGGCCAACGTATATAATGAAATGCATTTGTTTCAGACAGTCACGTAACTGATATCTGATAGAGGTAGCATTAACTCTATTTACCATAGTTTTACTATCATTAAGAACGTCAACACACGTAGTAAAATGTTGCTTTTGGCTGGTATTTTTATGTCTACCCAAATAATTTTGTCACGCTTCGCCACTGCTAATACTATAATTTATTTTTCTTAACTTTGTAATGGTAAGGCTTAAAGCCCTCATGAAAACAAAAGCCCAGAACCACCATCTGCATTTGATAGTTGGTAGCAGATACTACATTACTGTCTCCGTTATTCACAAGTTCTGATTTCTCTTAATAGAAATCTCCCCAGGTTCTTTAGGCAAGCCGACTGAACATAGATTTAATTGTGCTAGGGTGGCATCTAAAAAAACTTAATAGATAGTAATTCTATTGCACATTTTATTATAATTCATGATTGTAAATTGACAGTTGAACTAGTGAGAGTATGGTGCTGGAAATTTGACTCTGTAAATGGTAACATTAAAATTATTATTGGTTAAAATTGTAAAAAACATTTGAAATGCATAGAATTCTAAATATGAGGAAATTAGCAACTTCTTGAATGGTATGGCAAAACCCTGTATACTACTACATACCCTATATTTGTAAATTATAGTTTCACTATATTTATTATTGATTAGTTGATTTACTAAATGTAAATAATCCTAATAGTGAATGTAGAGCAGTTGACTTTTTCAGAGTGTACTATGTATGTTGGGTACTAATTTTTGTCATGTTTTTGTGTGATCATAATTGTCATGATGTTTATTATAGTCAACAACCTCTTGTTTTGGAGTTGTTATGTAAGACCTTGAAGAAATCTATAGAACAAGATAAAGTATGGTCATGGTTGCAGGAGTTAATGGGTCAAATACACAATGTCATTATGAACGAGCAGGTATGTATGAGAACAGTAACAACAATTCTGTATCTTAAAAATGAATTTCAAAATACTTCTATTTTGAGTTAGTTGAAATTTATAGTTATTTCTTGTACCTAGCAAAGTAATAATAATTGTGTGTGAGGGTGTATTAATGTGTGCAAATGATTGGATAACATATAAATTAAGAAATTATTTTCAGCACAATCACTTATCTTTTAGTTTATATATTGTAAGAAGCCGAGATCGTACGGGTTAAAATTTTATCTAAGTATTATTATTGAATTTTTGAATTTTGTACTGTTGTTTAATGTTATGAGCTTGTTGTCGAATGGTTTACGTTGACTCTTCTATTCGATGAGGTGATTCGAACGGTGTATTCCTGCACTGAAATTGACATAAGTATAACATTTATACAATACTTACTAGTGATGGTTGTATGCTAGTAATGTGCGAGAATATTACTGGTGAGAATCATTAGATTCAAATTCTCACTCTGGCCTCTGGTACCAACCGTTGCTGTCGCTCACCTAAGCTGCAAGTCTATTCATTTACAATGATAGTCAACACTTTTGTCATTTGTGAAATAATGGTTATTTATTGAACTCAATTTGAATAATTGTTGTTATACAATTATTTTATTCATTTTCTTTTAAAAACAATTAATCTCGAGTATGGACTCTTAAAATAATTAAAATCTCAGGGTGGTCAGACTGAATCTAATAATCGACTATGTTTGGATATAAACAATTTCGTTATTTTTCTCTATAAAAATCGCAAGTTCTTTTAGTCTGCAAGATACACTTTAACTATAGAAATGCACTACTGTAATAATGTGTAGGCGGAGAATAAAAAATATTATTTGTTTCTTTAATATAACACAAAATTTGAACGATTGTTCATTACTTGAAATTGAGGTTAACTAGGGTTCATCGTAACCTTACTTATTTGATATTAATTGATTAATGTTTCCTTGAATGCATTACTTATTTTATATAACATTGTTATTAATTAAATTCAGTGATAGTTGCATGAATTATTACCTAAAAGTGGATGTAAACAAAGAACAGGTAATTAAAAATCATCTACCACTAGGGTTAACTCGTATTTACATTGAGTTAAGGTTCTACAATTAAACACAATAATAATCTAAAAATATTAAATGTTAGGGTTCATTGGTTCCCTCATTGATTATTCAATGTCTCTTTATAAAATATTACAATTGCTTTTAAGCTAGAAAGTCTACATTGTTATTAGTCAATGCTTTCGTTGCTTATTGTTTATGCAATTGGTAAAGTCCCTTTTCTTATAGAAATAGGGTTATTTTTTATTTAACTTGGATAAATCAAATTTGCTAGTAGCGTTCTTTATTTGATCAATTACTTTTTTATACAATATAATAACCATTGGCACTGATACTTGCATGGTCCGTTGACTCAAAGTGTCACTATCACAAAACTTTTTTAATTTTCAAAAATTAAAAACACTTGAATTAATATTTATTAATTCTTTTCACACACTGCCTATACGCATGTACTCCGTTAAAGAACACTGTCAAAATAAACTTCACTGTCCCTCTAGTCCGACCTAACCTCAACTAAGAGTTTCGAGGTTAGTATGCGTTATCAGCTGTTGGCTATCAATTCAGTGTTTTGATGGTCACTCTGCCCACGTGGATTCTGCCTTGATTGCTGGTGATGAACTGTTGTTGTTACGTGTGTCGGGATTCGGCACTTCGTACTTTTTAATGAGCTCTGATTGGCTAATTGTCTTTATTTCATGTACTCTCGTTGAAGTTCGTCAAAATAGACGCGCAAGTAAGCGTCACAATGCTGGGGTTGAGAGTATGGTTTTCTGGTCACAAAGGCACACGCACGGGCTTGCAATTTATTAGTTTTTCTTATAAATCAAATAATTTATTTATAATTACACAGATAACATTTTTATAACTTCCATTGTTTCTATCTTTTGATTACGAGTAATTTGCATACCCTTGTCATATAATTCTGATATGGGGTTGATAAAAACACACTTCGTATAAACTAATAATATCTCTTATGTTACATAATACATTAAATACATTGTTTTTATTCACTGTGTTTATGGTGATAACTTATTAGTACTGTATTATGAACTTTTCACACATGGTTATTTACTTACAGTTATGAATTATTCATTTTCCTAGGGTCAAACTCTAAGCCTATTATTACATAAATTGTTTATTAATTAAATCATAATATTAGTGGTTGATAGTACCACTTTGTTATGGCCTATGCACAATGCACTGGTCATTACTACTTCTGATAGTGTCAGTTTTATTTATTACTGGTTTTTATTACTTTAATTACAGTCTTTTTGGTGAGTTTTTAGTACCCTTGAATGTTACATTTTTTGTTAGTTGTAATTCTTTCACATTTATCTCATTATTGTATTTTTATTTTTTATCAGTGTTCTGATAACACTTGTTAGTACTGGTCAGTGGTTAATTCTGCCTTTATATTGACAATTACATTGGTTTGAAGTCACTCAGACTTCTTGCATCTAGTTATTACTAGTGTTTACTTATTATTTGTTTTATTTTTATTAATTAGGTGGATATAATCCTTGATTTGTCTCATCTAAGCGTTATTCTGCATTATTCAGTGTTATAGGTTGAGTTCCTATTCTTTTATTAAAGATTATTTTAATTTGATATTTTTGCTGTCTCAGGTAACCATTCTGTGTGATGCATATGGTTATATTAAACTAGCTGAAGTACCCGTTCTACGCCGGGTGGTGAGCATTTTTATTAGCACATATTTAATTATTTATTGGAAAATATTAAATACATTTAATTACATATACATTTAATATATATTTAATTACATGTTGGCTATGAAATTTAATTATTGGGCGAAAACTTCTTTGTAGACCACATTTTTGGTGTAAACTCTGTGGTCTTTCTTTAAGTTGCCATGTTGGTCAGTTCCTAAGACTTTTACCTTGACTTGCTGAAAGGACTTTGTTCTTGAAAATGCAACATAAAGTTGTCCATGACTGAATACTGGAGATAGCAAATAAATACCTACTGAATCCAGTGTTTCCCTTGGCTTTTGTTGATGGTCATAGCAAAAGCATGTCTAAATGGAAACTGTTTTCGTCTTAATGTAAAGGGAAGGTCAGGGTCACTGGGTGCAAGAATAACTCTTGGAATAAATACCCTGGTACCTTTAAAAGATCCGGTCAGGATTTCAAAGTCAGTGACTTTTGACATCGTTTGATTGACGACCATTCTGGTGCCATTGCAAAGACCTCTTGTTGAGTCAAGGTTTCGTAGCAACATTACTACTGCACCAACTTTCAAGTTAAGTCTATGAGGAGGCATACCTCCAGGTGTTAAGCTGTTCAAAAACTCCATTGAATAGTTTGCTGCCTCCTCGGCATTTGCACTGTCTTGCTGAATAGAATCTATGCTGGTATAGCATTTCAATTCAGATTGAATTTGTCTAAGGACATTTTCATTAAGTCAAGTGACTCGTGGTTTTTTGGAGTCAGGATTGCACGGTTAGCAATGCTGTCATCTCCTGATTGGATGACCTCAGGAAAGACAGCAGCAACAATACATCCATTTTCAATGCAGACTGGAGGAATTTCGAAGATGCCTTCCTCTAATCCAGGCTCTTGGAGTTTTCCATTTCCAAGTTTTAAAAGCCAATCGGAAAAGCCTCGATGTTCTGACGGGACATTGTCCTCATTGGCACGCATGTTTTGGTCTAACTTTAGGACCTGAATATTTTTCCAACACGTACTATTCTTCATGCATGAAGAAAGTATTTCGGTTCTGCTGCCATGTGGAACAACAGGGAGAATTTGTCTAAAATCTCCACCTAAAAGAAAGACCGCACCTCCAAATGGTTTTTTAGAAGGAACTTTTGGATCTTCAGCTAAGAGTTCTGTATACAGTGTGTCAACTGCATTTACTCCATGTGCTGGGGCCATCCCAGATTATCACTTTGACCTTTTCCAGTTCATTTGCCGTATTAGTCCCATGTCGAACATTACAGGTTGATGTTTCATTTATTGGAATAGGCAGCTTGAAACGACTGTGGGAAGTTCTGCCTCCCTCAAGCAAAGTTGCCGCTATACCTGTAAATGCACATGGCAAGACTAATTCATTTTTGCTATGCACATAGTGCATGATTGTGTTGTAAAGGAAGGTTTTACCACTTCCGCCAGGTCCATCAATAAAGAATAGACGTTTGGGTAAGTTAGGGTTTTCAATTGCTTCCCTGATTTTGTCGAAAGCCCTTCTTTGCCCTGGGTTGAGCATTTGAAACTTTTTTTCGAACATAGTTTTTTCGGCAATTGGATCGTAATATTTTCCAGAATGGATTTGCTCGTCATAGCTGCCGACTGGAAGTTCTAGGCCAAAATCTACCAATGACTTTCCATGTGTTCGAAGGACAGATTCAATTTCTTTTAAGCGTCAAATAGAGAGCTTTTTCTCCATCAGGAAAGCGTCTCTTATAGTCTTGCATAAGATTGTCCTTATGTCTGTCGAATAATGCTGCTGCATCCGACGGCTCACACATGATACAAATAAATGCAAACAACTGCCTAAGTTGTACTGGCATTTGATGGGTTGCAGCTTCTGTTAGGCAAGTATCCCATTCTGAGTCATCATCAGTTAATCCCCTTGCAATGCATGCTTCTTGGAAAGTTGCAAAGGGGATAGGATTTCCTTCGATCGTTCTTAGGTCCTCGAAAGATGTTGCTCCTCTAACATTGAGAAGGAGAATTCGGAGGAACCATTTTTCTCTATCCGTGGGACTTACGGCAAACATTCTGCCAATTGTAGTTTCATGTCCTCTAAGACGTGGTTTCCATTTAGAATTTTTGTCATCCCAGGTATAGTGTTCGGGAATTTCAATATATAAATACTCTCGGGCATTAGGGTCTTCCTGATTAAGTTTAAACCAAGCCCGAAGTTTGGACTTGGTGGCTTTTTGCTGTACAGCTTCAGCTTCCTTGCCTGGTATAAAACATATTGTATGCTTGTCCTCAAGGTGGACATTTAATCTTTCCACATGATCAGTTTGGTGGTGCATTTTGTATTCCCTGAGCCTCCAGCATGCTTCAGGTGCACTTACATATCGGGTCTCCAAGTAATTTTTTACTTCGTCCCATTCAATAGTAGCTTCCTGTTCTGTGGGAACAGTAACGAATTGAATATTTGCACAGTCATGCCCCTTGTAAACGTATTTGAAGAGGTATTTAACGCTTTGAATTGAGTTAAAAATCTCTACGTTAATGTGGGCATTGTATTTCAGAGACAGGTATGGGTTGTATGTCACCACCCATCTGTTATCCACTTTGTTTCCCCAAGTTCAACAAAGTTACCATCATCTCGGCGTTGATATTTTGGGTAACCATTGACATTGCTGTTGGTCTCGGCACAGAAATCTTTTGGGAATTCTTTTGTGCATTTGCCGTTTTCCGTACATGGTGCGTTTGGATTTAATGGACCACATGGGCCGTGTGTCATACAGGATTTTACAATTTCATGTAGCCTCGGGTGGGCATCTTTATCAGGGAGTTCTGCACACACAATATTGTCAATTCTTTCATTCTCCCAGACTTTGTCTTCCAGGGCCATGAATAGCAATATGTGCCCATGTGGTAGACCACGTTTTTGGAACTTGATCACATGGAGCATAGCCCTAACATGTCCAAATCTATGGTGGTTGGTTAAGTCTTCAAGTAGCAATTTCAGTTTCAACTCAAACACTCCTGCTACTAAATCAGGCCGGTCGCATGGTTGCTGACCAGGAAGTAAGTTTTCCCTGACTTCCCTACATTTAGGATTGCACGTGAATGTTACAAATAAGTCAGGTTTGCCATATTTCCTGACCATGGCCATAGCATCTTGGTAATTTTGAGCCATATTTCTTGGACTCCCTTGGAAGGTTGAAGGCAATATAACTTTCTATCCAGGCAATATGTTAACGTCCTCAAAATTGTGGTTGTTCACAAATCGGTGAAGAACATCATAGTCTTTAGCTCTTACTGTGTTTTGATTTTTTCGAAACCAATTCAAACGGTTTGCCTCAGTCTTGCAATAGGCATCAACCATGAATTGGTGAGTCAGCTTTCCTGCGTTGAGGAAGTCGTTAAAGTTTCCATCACGAATGGCAAAATGGTATGAATACCATTGAAGCTGGGACACATTTCCTTGACCAACAGCTTTCTTCAGATCTGTGGTCCACCCTGAATCCCCATATGGGAAAAGCAAAGGGTATAGGTAGACCACGCACATAAGAACCTTCAGTCAGAAAGCTTCGCGCATCTTCCCCTCCGTCCGTTCAAACACTCACTCCCCCACCACCTGCCTGACAGTTGTAGACTCACTCACTCACATTACATTCAGTCACACACTGCTGTGGAGGGGTACCCCTCCACTGTACAGTGTTATGCGCCAAGTATGATGCTCAGAACACTTGATTCCGCGCAGGCTCTTATGTCTGTGGTTTTCCTATAGCACATTGGGTCACAGAGTCTACTCAGGATGGATATATTTTGTAAAATTCCGCTTTTCGGATAAATTGTAATATCCCGATTTTCTGGGGGTGCACCATCTGCACTGTGAAAAACGGCAGCAATTTCTCCTCTGGCAGTGGGAGCGTTGGTTCTGCCGGGGAGCACATTATTTACTCTTTCTCTCAATAAAGTCATGCTATATTCAGTTGGCATTTGGTTTTCCCGATTTGCCTTTAGCATTTCGTCTTGTTCAAATTTGAGCATGTTCTTGTATTCTCTAGAGAACGGATTGATATCTCCAATAAGTTTTTGGAGATTCTCCATTACGACACGAATGCATCCATTGTTTGCTTGATTGTTCATTCTGTCTGTCAAGGCTTGGGCCGAATCCAAAATGTACAGTTGGTCATACTTTGGTAATTCACGTTGATTTGGGCATAATGCAGATGTAGCGTGATAAATTTGCCAATGGATTCTGTAACAAAAAGGACTTGAACGTCTGGTCATTGATTGGTCAACTTGTGCTCCCATTGAGGCAAAGGCCATTGCACTGTTGTAGGATCTTATGTTTTCGATGAAATTTTTGGAATTTGGATCAGATCCATTCATTTAATTTGTAATGAAGGGATGCATTCGTATTTCATCTAATGCAATGGTCCCTTTATGGCAGCAATTTGACATTAATTCATTTTTGAAATGCGTGGCATTGCAAAATGGACATTTAGCGTCCATTGGGCCAAGATAACTTTCTTCAATTTCGTCTTCATTGAAGTTTTCGGGAAGCAAAGCGGTGTTGTGGGATCGGACATATCTACTCAGACGTCCTCTTTGATGTTGGCGTGCAACCCTTTGTCTTTCAGCGTTTGCCTCGCGCTCTTGTTGAAGTTAATTTTGTGGCATGTTTTCTCTGTGTTGCCGGTGACTTACAGCATTAGCTTCACATTCTGCTTGAAGCAGCTCTTCTGACATGGCCGCTCTATGGCGTCTTTGAGCTTCAGCATTACGTGCTTTTTTTGCTGCAATTTCTTCAGCAGTTGGTGGTTGCTGGCGTTTAGGAGGCATATTTGATCGTATTTCATTACTTATTCATTGGATCATCAGAAATACGTATAAACATAAATATCACAATTAAAACATATACAGAAATATAGAACAATTACATAATATATAGACGTACCTATATACAAAATTACAAAACATATCAACACAATCGCACAGTAAAAACTTTAAAAACTATAGGAACGAATAAATGTGTACATTCGATGCCGGTAAATATCATTTGTTTATTTACTTGTTACTTTGGTAACATACCGACGACTGACACACTACCTACCGCGTTATATTAAACACAAATATAGGACAATTACAAAATATATAGACGTACCTGTATACAAAATTACAAAACATATCAACACAATCGCATAGTAAAAACGTTAAAAACTATAGGAACGGATTCGATGCCGGTAAATATCATTTGTTTATTTACTTGTTACTATGGCAACATACCGATGACAGACACACTACCTAGCACGTTATATTATAGATTACATTTATTTAGCATTTATTTTTCTTTAACATATTATCTTTTGTACATTGAATGTTCCTTATAGTATCTAGTTATATGATACTACAACACATTTTGGTTTAACATCACTTTAGTCATAGTTTTCTACTGTTTTATTGAAAACTAGTTGGCCAGATTAAGTTATGTTCTAATTTGGTCTCTCAACAATGGTTGAGTATCAGTTTCAATTTTCTACATAATGCATGATTTATTTATCCTTATCTAACACTGGTATATTATTGTTTATAGCTAGATTTCGATTTGGTTATTCCCACAATCTTTATTATTGATGAGTAGTGGTCATTGACAAATTTAATTCACTTTAGTACTTAGTACTAAGTAGTAAAGTAGTCCAAAGTACTAATTAGTACTTTGGACATTGTCTCTTTGTAATGTTTATACATCATTTAGTCATGCAATTACCATACTGGTACTCATTCTCCTTATTAAATTCTGTTTTCAATAGTTAATTTTATTGAGTTTGGTTTGTATTGTACTGTTATTGAATGTATTTGATTAATAAGTTTAGGTCAGTGTCAAGTCACAGCTTAGGGATTTAAATCATGTTGGTTGTCTCACTTTTACTTTCTTTTTCAATAATAATACATTTACTTTCATATATTAATTTGTTCTCATTGATATTATCTCCCTTTGGCTTTGACTTGATTATGTTTTCTTCTTATTTGCACTGATTCCTTCCTCACTCTTAGTAAGTTTCTTCTTGGTGTTGTTGTCATTGGTTTCCTTCACACTGTTTGATCTCTTGGGTAATTAGGTACGTTGTCTTGTCATTAGTCTTGTCTTCTTTTCTTCAGTTGTACATTTACTTGTAAATCATAGTTTATTTTATTCCCCTATTTTGGTTATAATACTTCCGCTGTTCTTGATTGTAGGTTCAACTTTTGTAGATAAATTCATTTATAGTGGCTTTTAATCCATTTGTGATACTTTGGGGTTGGGTATGTTATATGTACCATTACAATATTTATAGTAAAACATAGTTATATTTGAAAAATTTAAGATTCCTGTAAAGTTTAGATTGAATGCAAATACTAGCATGAACAATTAAAATAATCATCATGTGCAAAATCTTCAAATATTTAGTGTTAAAGTACACAATATGTTTAGAATAGCTCAGAGCTAAGTAGTAGTTCTACTTAAAATGTTTACTTAAGTCTAACCAAACAAACAGCATGTACAATGTTTTGATTCATTCTGAAGATTTTGTGTAGACTACAGTAAATATTGCCAAATATAAACTTTCTGTGCTGAATTTTATACAGAATGATATAATATGATATATAAATGCTTTTTGAGCTCACTGATGATGAGCAAAGCTTAGGTGATAACAAGAATTATTGATGGCAGTATTGTGAAGTACTGAGCTGTTCTGATTTAATTTAATGTACTGATTAAATTTTTCTATAAAATCATCGGTTAGGTTACACTATAAATCTATAGCCATCTACGGACCAATAATTCTCAAACATTAAACCAAAACTTACGTTAAAACTAATCTATAACTTAGTGAAAGAGTTAAGTGTGAATGGTAGGTACTAAAAACTAAATGTAAGTAAGCAGGCTGACTGATGTTACAGGCTCTAGTTATCAAGTGGTGTACTCTTATTGAAAGGAAGAGAAAACACACACACACACACACACACACACACACAGAGTGTACAACACGTAGAAAAAACCTGAGCAGCACAACAAAATTCACAAATAGTATTAGTACTTGTACTGCCACCCAAGTGGTAGGAAGGGACGCATGCGTAATGACACTTGTTAAAGAAGAGCAAATTTTTTTTAACTATTGTCATTGTTAATTTCATGATTCTTTGAGAAGCGTGTAAATTAATTACTCATATTCATATGCTTCTGGGAGTTCTCAACTGTCTGTAGTACATAGTGTTTTAAAATGTTAAAATGAATTGTTTTATGTTGTTTATCACATTTTAGCCGTTCATTTCAGTTTTAAGAGGTCAGCTTTACCTCTAAGCTGTATTACAGTAGTTTTAAGATACCAGTGTTTATTACCTAATGACATTACATAAAATAATGTACAGAAAACTTAGAAATTTACAGAAATGTTAAAATTGTTAGATAGAAATATAAGAACATTCTACATAATTAAAAAAAAGTTGTTTTATAGTAACTTTTTTTACTGCATAATGCTTACTTTATTTACTGCATCCTTTTACTTTTTATTATCATGTATTACTACTTTAGGATACTTTTCAAAAACTCTGTACATGAAGCATTTAGGCCAGACTTTCTACTCACTGTTTGTTTCTTCACTTCCTTTTTAGTTATAGGCAGATTTTTAGTGAGGATCATATCAAGACTATTCCTGGCCATGGGAGCACTTGAACACCATTTTCTTCTAGACATTTTACTACAACTTAGCTTTATGGGAAGAAGCCCCATCATGCATAAAACAAAGTCACCATTGGAAAACTGCATGTCTGGCTTCCAGTGCTTCCTTGTATTGATTTTGGTTCATTATCGCTTCCCAAGTACAGTATAAACCTTATTAGGTCCATGCACAGACATGCAACTGCAGACCATAACTGCCATTGTATGCTTTGCTGTTTGTAAAACATAATTTGAAAATAATGATTTATATGAAGTCCTGCATTCATATTGGCTAGTTTCCTCATTTAAGGAAAATACTGATTCATCTGCAAAACAGACTTGAAAAAAAAATCCGATATAATGTGTACATGTTACACGCAAAAGAATTGTTTGAAATTTTTGGTATCATTCAGATTGTAAACACTGATGTATAGGTTGACAGTCATATTGTTAGCATTTATGATTAATATATCAAATATTCTGTAGCTTACCTTTCTCCAGTCTCTTCTGAATCTATTTTCTACATCATGAGACCATTATAACTTGTTCTTGCCCATTTCTGGGGTTATTTTTGTATTATTTTTTAAGTGGTCTAGTAGACTTACTTCCTTTGTTACTAAACACATGGATATGTCAGGTCCATTCTGTTTTGATTGACCAGAGAGATCTGTGGTAGGAGCTATATCATTTGCTTTAGCCATCTGGATAAGTTTTCTGTGAACGTTAGGACTCATTTTTTGTCTATGGCTGCATTTATCTTTGGGCTGAGACTTGTATGGCTCACTGAATATAAATATTAGATTGATTTGACTTATCGATTTTTGTGAAAGGGATGTTTTTCAGCTATTTATTGTTGTGTGTAAAGTTATTCTTCTAAAACACAATGGGCCAAAGTAATTTTACAAGATGGTAAGTCAGTTCATTTGTTCATAATCTCAATTTCACACACACACACACACACACACACACACACACACACACACACACACACACACACAAGACCAAAAACACTTGTGATGTTATTCTCACTTGTGATGAAGCATCAGTATACTTTTGAATCAAAACAAGCAAGCGTAGAGTGGCAGAAGAAAGGGAAAGGGGAAGCTAAGCTGTTCCATTCAAGACCAAAACATTCCTGTCAGCTAGAACAGTGCTTGCGACTGTTTTTTGGGACACCATAGGTGTTTTGTTGATAGATTTTCTTCATAAAAGAACAGTGAATGCTTCATATTAGTGTAAGCTTCTGGAGATGCAAAAACTTACCATCATACGATTAAAATATTCACCACCATATTAAAATCTTAAAATACTTAGTGTTAGAGTACACAGTATGTTTAGAGTAGCTCAGAGCTAAGCAGTAGTTGACATCTACTTAAAATGGTTACTTAAGTGTAATCAAACAGCATGTAGAATGTTTTGCTTCATTCTAAGAAGGTCCTATTTTACCTTGTCCTATACAAGGTTGTGGGAGACCAGTGCAAGATGATTTTCTTCTCCATGATCTTATAAGATCCTATACTGGTGCATTAATGTGTGATAAGCTGAAAAGATTTCACTGCCCGCCCCTGAAACATCCACCTTACAGTCCAGACTTATTGCTGGGGAATTGCTACTTGTTTTGACCACTTAAAGAAGTGTTGGGAGGACAACAATTTAATACAGGGATAGAGTTTGTCACAACTGGCTGCAAACATGTCCCTCTTCTTTCTTTGAGGAAGGAATAAAAAGAATTGCCAATTTGATGGAAAAAATGTGTTTATAAATCAGGAGTTCATGTAATGTATTAACTTTGTATTTTTGTAATGATTCAGTAAAATAGAAAACAAAAATTCCAATTTATATTTGAACCATTCTCATGGGAACAATTAGTAAAAGGATGCACACTAAGTATGAATATATAATAACACTTGTAATCTTAAGATAATTAAGTACTGTAATACCCCATTATAATGAACCCCGCTTATAAAGACAACTCTAAGGAACGTGGTATGTTGAAAAATTAAAAGACAATCAGGCTCAAAAATGGCACTTAGCAATGCTGGATAACGTGAATGAAGTAAAAGACCACTTGGTGAATACTATAGACACTGGACAAAGTTTTTACTATAATTGTCACTATTTGTGTAAAGTATAACTTTTATTTACAATGGACTAAGTTGTTAATACAATTATGTATTACTGTGTATAAGATGTAACTGTTTTTTATTGCTGTAGCGCTTTATTCTTATGTATTTTATATATAAATACAGTAAAATAAATAGTTTCTGTTTTTACTTACGTAGTTTAAATTAGTGATATCGTATTATATAAGGCCTACTTGCTATATACAGTTACAATGGACTTCAATGTAACGGACACCCCAGAGCCCCTATTACTGTATGTACAATATATGTTTGTTTTTCATCCTTTGGTATAATAATTTTCACATGTCTGTAGTGTAGTATAATTTAGAAATGAAACTTTGTAAATGGTAAAACGATGACACAGTACTGACTGATAAAACTTCCACTTTTGAGTAGCCTGTTGGTGATCATCTGATGTAAACAGTGAAAGAGATATGTGACACATAACGTTTGTTGCAAACAGCAAACTGGTATGGTAATAATAATCAAAGCATTGATTTTCAAAAAGAGTTAATTTCAGATGGCCTTGCAGTTTTATGGCTATGATTACAAAAATAAGACAGTTATAAATCACAATAATTCAGTAAGAGCGACCATGCACTATAACTAAACTGTTTTAAAACTGTTTCATCTCTATTTCCTGCCCACGAAAATGTTCAACAATGAAACTGTTTTGTATCTATGCCTGGTGCACTGCAGCTAAACAGTTTCTTGTCCATTTATTTGTTTGCTCACAACAAACTCCTACATAACAATGAAAATGGAAAAGCAGTGCCATTTGTTATTGTATTCAGTGACACACTTGATCTGTTGTATATTTCACAGTTATTCAACGTATAATATTTTAATATATTAAAAGATGGAATTTGTGACACTGATACTTGTTAGGAATGCCTCCTTCAAAATATTGTAATATTTTGTACTGGAGGAACTCAGGCACTGCTATCAGGTGTGTAATATGACTTTTCGTCATATTTTATGTCACCTCAAGGGTGTGTCATATGGCAATATTACTAAGAGCAAATGACATAATAACTAGTTTAGTTATTTCAAGTGGTTTAAAATATTTTTAATAACAAGTACCTTGTACACGAATAATTAAAGGTACTTTGTTTGTATGATGTGAAACAATATGCAATGTGAAATCAATTTTTTTTTTAATCTGTATTTCACATGTGTGGTGTGTGTGCAGGGGATATTTTTAATAGGTATGTTTTACATTTAACACTGAACAACCTATCGTTTTACACAGTGGAGCCGGGTTTTGAAAATCAGTTGGATGCTCTAACTCACAGTCCACAACCGAGGTGGAAGAAGAATGTTCTTTCTTCTCTCTTGGAATGATTGTCAAACTGGGTAAAAAGGAAAAAATAGTTCATTTAAATTAATAAATGATAGCCTCAAATTTGGCGCTTATTGTTAGTTTAAAAATAAAAGAGAAACTGAAAGTCTTTAGTTTAAAAATTAAAGTCTTTGCGGAATTTATAATTCTCATTACTCACTCATAAAGAAAGTGTTCCTACAAACAGTCGATTGTTTGATGAAAATGTTCGCCACAGTAAGTTAAATGGCGTATAGGCAGTTGTATTTCATTGCAGAATTTTCAAGGTAAGATTAGAAGAAAAATTATATATCTAATACATTCACAAATAAATGATACTGTTTATGTATTAAACTCATAATGTTGAGTTGAGAAATTGCTTTAAGTACATTTTTCAGTATCGATATTAATTTTTATCATCCAAAGGAGATTAATTTAATTTAATTTAATTACCATATATTCTGTAATCTACCATAGTTATTTACAGAAATACATTTTTTTTACAGTCTGGAGCTGAATTTTTGGTTTCTTTGTTTATAAACACTATTGACATAACATCTGGATTCAGTCGTCTTGAGTCAGATGAGTTATCATTACTGAGATTTCCGCAGGCTCTGTACAATCTAGTGAAACAGTATGGTGAAGCAAAGCAGGTACGTAATTTATATTAATTCAGTTTATCTATACAATTTTAATTGTCTATATTCATTTATGTGTGTGTGTTTAAATTTATGTTCTCATTGCAGTGTTTTTAATTTTTTATATAATTAGTTCCAGAAAATGTGTATGAAAGATGAACTAATTACACATCACTCTTAATTACACTGTACTTGTAGGGTTCTGTTGCAAGAATATAAAAATTATGCAAGGTAAAATTAAAACGTTACGAGTTTTATTAAGTTATTGAATACTGAATTCTGTCACTTACCTTTACTGAATAAATGCAATTATTTACCAGGGTGTCGTCTGATGTACTTAGGCAGAGAGAAAACGACAGGCAGTGCAATGACAAACACCTATTTTGCAAGCACAAATAAATGTTACTTTATTTTTTGTAGCATGACAATTTTTCTGTTCACCTTTCGGTTTAAATTTACTGAAATAACATTCCGAACAATATTTGATTCACCTAGCCATACTAGTTTAATTTATTTGAATATAGATATATAAACTTATGACTAACTATAATAAGTTAAACGGAAACCAGCGCTTTCACACACACACACATATCCACCCCCAGGTTTTAAGAGCTCAACTTTATAATTTATGAAAAAGCCAGTATTTTAAAATGTTGAAATGTCTACTATCCTTGATTATGATGCGTAGAATTTCACCACACGGGACGTCTCCTCGTGGCATGCATTGTTCTGCTGTTTTCACTGTTACATTTTAACGTATTACTGCCGAACTGTCAATTAATTACTGTTATTGATGAATATTTAGCCAAATACTGTTTTCACTTTGGAATATACATATAAAAATTCACATTTTTGTTGTATGCGGGCGCGAAAATCACGCACAGCCGGCAGACACACACACTGCTCGTGTCCGGTGTGTTGAGATGTTATTGTCCGACTGGCTTTGTTCTCTGAGTGTCACAAAGCTGTTGGCGTTGACACACCTACATTCTTCGTTATGTAAGGCGCTGACGTAATGTCGCATGATGTTCCGTTACATAATTTGTTTATGCTGTTTTGTGTGTCATTGGTTGACCTTGGCACAATTCCAGCTTGTTGATTCTGTTCGCTTCAATATTCATGAATAATTGTCACACAGCAGTGCTACCACCGTCGCTATCGTCGCTACCACTGAATTTACCTTTCGTTTATAAGTTTTGTCCCAATTATTGTAAAAAATGTTATTTGTTTTATTTAAAATTACCAATTTCTTTATATTGCCTCAGGTAGGCCGAAACGTACCGTTACAAAATATACCTTGTAAGTACTAGTATCTGATACTGATTATTATCAGTAAAAACAACAAATGATTAAGTGTTATTGAATACTTTAGGAATGTGTGTATAAAAAAAGAAACAATTCTTGTAAAAAAAAAAAAAAAACAGTTTATTTGGTAACATACTAAATATCTGCTACTGTCTTTTTTAATAGTTATTTTACTTTTTAACAAGCGAAGTGTACAGGAAGTACATGAGGCGAATAAGTATCTGATCAACAAGGGTTATTACTAAATTTTTGTTGGTAAGAAATGGTGAGTATGCAAGTGCAGTGACGTAGAGCAGCAACCATGAAAAATTCTTTATTGACTATTTAACCATAGGGATGAACACCTGATAAATGATACCCTTCCAGTCAAAAATACATTCAATGAGTCCTTATTGTTTGCGTGGCTTTGTTACTTTTGTTGGTTGTCTCAGTGACTGTCTATATACTGCAGTGACTGTACTTTTGTTTCACAGTATAAGTGTATATCAATGACGTATCACTTGTGATATTTTTAAACAGTTTTTACTGATGAGAGCTTGTTTCTGTTAGTGTTCTTTGTTGAGAAGTCATAAAGATTTTGCTGCAATTTGATCCTTATTCATCTTTACAGTCAACAATTTTCTCTCATAAAAGCAAATATGTTGTTTTCCTCAATTTGAAATACTTTAATCACTCATTGTATGGCTCATAAATTCTTCACATAACCTTAAAACATTTTGAAAGTCTCATCTAGCAAATCATCAAAAGTCAGAAAACAACCTCCTTTGACCCACTGTAAAACATAAACTAATACTGACTGCATTATGAAAGTGATATGTGAGAGTTGCTAAAGAAATCCATTGTGGATTGCTAAAAATGGACAAAACCTTGGCGTTGCATTTAGGCATTTAAAGACCTTTTTTAAAGTTCACTTTCTTTATGTACAGGCTTTGTACACAAGAAGGAAAGCAGTCAAGGAATTCCTTATTGTTTCTCACTAACACTTAATGTGTGATTTTCAAAAGTTACCCAAAAATAATCGTTAATTCTTACTATTTAATAGTAAATGTTGATTTCATTTACTAGGTAAAAACATATATATAACAGAAAAAAATTATAAAGTAATTAAACTTTGAATTTTAATCATGTCAATAATTCTGTTGCTATCATGCAAGTTTTCTTAAAAACATTATTGTAAGATCAGCTTTTCTTTCTTTGTGATCAGTCTGTACGGACATATTTTTCTGTTGTACAGCTCTATAAATTTTGATCAACATTTGTGTTATGAGTTTTTATGGTTTAAGCTTTCCAAATGAGGGGACATTTCTATGAAGAGCAACTTTTTTGCAACTACTTCCACTTCTTCTTCATAGAGCCTTGTAATTATATTACTTTCTTTATTTCATTTTGTCTGTATTAATCATTTCTTCGGGATGCAAGCAGTTTATGACGTGTAACTGTGGATTCTAGTTGAACATTTCATTTGTAAAATTGTCTGTTGATGGTAGAAACAATATTATAATTTTTTTGCAATTTTTTTTATTACTAAGAGGATACCTTGGATCAAAACTTAGCAGTACACTAAATGCCAAGTTGTTATCTTCAACTACAAAAACAAATGAATAGTAATGACAGGCAAAAATGATGTATGAATGTAACCTTTCTTCAGTATTTTCTAGTGTTTCTTCTTGCATCCCTGAAGTGGTTAAATTTAAAATGCAAGAAAAACTGATTTATAGGATGATTTCTGAAGATGTTGAATAGTAAGGTAGAATTGTATAATTATCACTTTATAGCTGGGAATACCATGGGAGTCAGAATTAATAAAAGGATAAATAGTTTTGTAATGTTTAATAAATAGTGATCTTTATAGTCTTATATGCACACAAACAAATTCTGTGTAATGTTCATTACTAGACAGTCTGTAATCAAAAGAAATTAAAATTAAAAATTAAATCTCTGTTGCAAAAATTAAATTTAACTTACTGTAATGCTTTATCTGGAATGGTATGCTTCCCATGAATGTCATGAAGATCTGGTTTTAATTTTAAAAAATAGTTTAATTTCAAAAAGTAGTTTTTGTGTCAAGTATAAAAGAGTTGTGTGATTGGACAAAAAAAGCTAAGATAATTGAGGCAGCATGATAATGATATATTCACTAATTTTAATTCATTATTTTTAAGGAAGAAGTAGATTATGGTACAGGTATAGATTTTATCTCCTGGAAAACGTTTACCACAGAGTATATAAAAATAACATTAGGCTTGTTTGCTGTAATATAGTTTTATTTCTTCTGCTGTGGTCATAACGCAGGAAACATATGGATCATGTGTATATACAGTACACCCTCTGTAATCCAGCACTGCGGTAGTCAAGTGTTTCTAGGCGGCTGCTGGCGAGCATGGAGGGTTAAACAAGTTACTGACCATAGACATCATTTGCATCATTAGTCCCTTGCTGTGTACAGTGTCATTTATTTGCAGTTGTTTTCTCTTGGTGTAATTATTTTCCATGGTTACGTAATTTAAGATCGTGAGTGCAAAATGTCATCACTAGTAGACAACACATATTATTTGACAACGGACGATGTAAAACAAGTGTCTGTCAGGTGGCGAAGATGAAAAAACTAGTTTATGATAGACGATGAATAATTGATGTGATGACCAGAGAAAAGGAGAAGGAGGAAGAGGGAGAAGCAGGGACAGCTGTTCATACAGTAGGCCATGATATGGCAGTGGACGCTTTCACAACTTCTATTAAGTGGGCAGAAGAAAATAGCGTATATGCTTGTGAAAGTCTTGTGTTGAAAAACTGCAAGAAAAATTGTTAAAAGTGGTGTTTCAAGCAAAAAAAAAAAATTCATTCCAATTTTATAGTATTGTATATTATTCTGTGAGTTTCATTTTGTACTACATTTGACTAAATTATAAACTTAAAAATAATTTGAATAATTTTAAGAAAAAATTAGAAGATAATTTGCTATATTTTTACTCTGATGTTTTAATCAGGTGTACGTTTTTTCATGTTTTGCCATTATGCACAATATATGCTACTTTTTGTCATTTAAATGTGTTTTTTTTTTCTAATAACCATCCATTAATCCGGCATTTCCACTGATCCGGCACTACCCTGGTCTGATATCTCCCAGATTAGTGAGAGTGTACTGTATTTTGAAGAGACAGTTTTAAGTATATAATTTTTTAAAGAAGTAATATTTATAGTTTTTTATACAAAATTTTGTCTTTTAGTTATAACTGGAGAGTGCCTTAATTTTTTCAATGAATATTTTGTTTAGATGGCAGAGTGGTTGAAACATGTACATACACAAGCCATTTTAGATCCTGATGTGACATCTGCACTTAGACTAGCATCTCAGTCGCTGTTGGTACTTGCTTAGGTAAAGGACTTCTATATCTTGAATTATGATTTTGTTTTTACGGGTTGTTTGTAAAGTAATAGCCATCTTATGTTTAAAAAAATAACAGACAAGGTTTTTTGAACAGAACTTTTTGTTTAACTTAAATTAACCTCGAGTACTTTTCTACATATTCACTTTGTATAACATTTATCATACCGTTTGGCAAGTTTTTTTATTCTTGTGTCATATACCTCTACTCCCACGTCATTACGATAAGCAGATAAGCAATCACTGTTTTCTTTAAGTCTTCACCACTCTCAAAATGCTTCCCTCTCAAAAACTCTTTCAGCTTAGAAAACACCTGATAGTCAATCTGGGCAAGGTCAGGTCTATAGACTAGATAATTGAAAACTTCCAACTTAAGTTGTGGAAGTAACTGTTTTGTTTTTTTCTCCAGAATGAAGCCATGCATTATCATGGAGAAGCAAAGAGCTGCTAGAAAACAGTCCCCTCTGGTAGGTTTGAATAGCCCATCACAATTTTTTTAATGTTTCACAATACATGTCAGCATTTATCGTGGCTGCATGAGGCATAAATTCAACAAAAAGTGGAGCTCTCCGTTCCCAGAAGACTGTGTAGCCATGAATTTCATTCAGTCTTCCGAGACTGCCTGCTTGAACTTTTGTGGTCTGGATGGTGAGTGAGGGTCATAGCATAAAAACCCCAGGTTTTGTCCACTGTTATGATATCTGTTAGGAAATCATCACCATCATTTGAATAATGATTCAAAAAAGACAACACAGCACCCATACATTTTTTCGTATTCATCATTAAGACTTCACGAAACACCACCTCACACAAATTTTTTGGTAATTGAATGAATGGTGACAATCCATAGATAATGGTGCGAGAAATAAATAAAAAATGTTCACTTTTTTATCAAGTGTGACACGCCAATTCTGTGTGATGAATTTGTCAACATGTTGCAACAAATCATCCATAAGGACGGAAGGTTGACCATTTTGTTCATTAAACACAAAGGTCAGGAACACAGTTGAATTCACACAGACTAAAGAGACAAGTCATTAAGACCTGCTGAAAAACAATAGTCCTGAATAGAACAACTGCGCACTTTATACATGCAAACAGGGATTACTGTCTGAACACCTTCCAATAGTAAATTTGTTTACAAATTTTATATTCTCCTTCCCCCTGGTCAGCAATGCACATATTGGTTGGCAATAGTGGTCACCTTCTAGTTTCTGTTCTTCACCACTCTCCCCACTTCATAATAAAGGTGCCATTCCACATCTTCTATGATCTGCAGCACACAGTATTTTTTTGCTCTCCTCCTGTAATTCTTCCTTTCAATTTAATCCAATATAGCCAAGTATTTGCACATGTCCTATTCACTCATCCCATTGCCTCTTAAGTGTGCCCAATAGAATTGGCCTTTCCTCTACCCTTTTCAGTACCTCTTTATTCATTATTTTCACGTCTCAATATTTTTTAAGACTCTGTGTAGCACTACATCTCAAATGCTTTAATTGTTTTGCACTTTGTTTTTCCTGTGGTCTGTGTCTCATATATTTTTAATAAAGACATCCACAGAAACGTTTTCATTAACCAACATTTTCTCCAATTTTAAACGCATATTGTTAGAGGTCAGTAATTCTCTGTTTCTACTAAAAACTATTTTTACCTGTGAACTTTACAGTTTTCTCTCACCTTATATACCCTTCTGTATGTACAACTTAAACTGCGCACGCGCGCGCACACACACACACACACACACACACAAATTAGATGTGTGCTAGTATAATTGAAATATCATATTTTTCAAAATCTACACCAACTTGTATGAAAAAATTGGGTTCCTGCATCAAGTACTATGCAAGTATGATTTTAATTCACGTCATTGCTATAGCAAGTTGCATAATACCATATTTATTTATTTAAAATTTTAAAAACACAATAAACATGTTGTAATAAAATCACAGGTTAGTAAAGGGAAGAAACATAACAAGCACTAATATTGCTTTGTTTGTGTTGCAGATATCAGGAATTTTAATCAATTGATTGTAGAACCACTGTGAATATTAGCATTTAACATGTATTTAATTTTGTGTAGTAAAAGTGTGCTCTTAAAAGACTTCAAAAACATGGTTTATTTTTTACTTTTTTTTTGCCATAATATCCGTGTGCACTGCTTGTTTGATAGCATGAAAGTGTATTAAATACAAATGTATAAAAAGTGTATACAAATATTACATATCTTAAATCACATTCTTCTTATGAGATACATTTTTAGAATATATAATCATTTTATCATGCGTTTGTTACGTGTATGAAAACAAAACAACCTGTCTAGTAATATGTGTGTTTCTTGCATACACTATCATTACTGGAAAGTAACCCATCCTTTTGAATATCTCAAGAAGTTACTTTGCAGCTTTGATTTTGATGATAGAAGCTTCTTGTTTTCCTGAATACAATGAAAATGATGTAGGATAAATATTCTTAAACACTGAACTTATTTGTGGTATAAATGTTACTATAATTGTTCACATTTTTATGTGTAAGAAACAATCATTATAGACTATTACATCATATAAACATTAAAAATTACAACATGTATGTTATGTTAGAAATAGTATTAATAAATACAACATTTTAAAGGAATATTTAAACATTAATGAACATTGCTGGAATATGAATGCAGGTATGGAAACTGTACATAAATTTATCATGATAAGTCTTCACATTTCATTTTTGTTTTTTTGTGTAGTTAATTTTCCATTACTAAAACAATGTGAATTTATAGGTTTTCAAAAGAGTCTTATATCATGGACTACTATAAAAGAAGTATATTAAAGTCGTCATAAGGAAGAAAGTACAGTGTTCTTTCATGTAGATACTTCTCTGTGTATGTATGAATCTTAATGGATGAATGTATTTTCCTTTTATATCAGTGCTGTAAAGCTAATATGACATGTTTTTTAGCAGATCTTTGGGTATAACAAAGGAGGAAGTTAAAAATTTTAGAAGTCACCAGAAAACAAAATTGTATATTGTATATTATTGTGTATTGTATATGAATGTTAATAGAGTGATGATTACAAACCAGAAAATGTAAATTAACCATACTTTTATAAATTGAAGTGTGTGTGTGTGTGTGTGTGTGTGTGTGCGCGCGTGCGTGCGTGTGTGCGTGTGCGCGCGCGCGTGTGTGTGTGTGTGTGTGTGTGTGTGTGTGTGTGTGTGTGTGTGTGTGTGTGTGTGTGTGTGTGTGTGTGTGTGTGTGTGTGTGTGTGTGTTAACATTTTAATTATATACAGCTTAAATAAAAAAAGAAGGTATATCATTCTAATAATTGCATAAATAAATTAATAAACAATTAGTTGCTGCAAGCAAATGTAACTAATGTATTAGTAAATGAAAAGAAGAAGATGAGAGAAGGCATTTCTAGTGAAATACTTGCTAAGCATGTAAGCATGTGAAAACATCAATTATATTAATCTGTGACAACATCAGTTATATTAATAACACTGTACTGACACTATAAATTGTACCATGTACAATAATTGTCATAATTAATGTTCATTAACTAAAGATTCAGTCAAAACTGTTGACAAAATGTACATTGTGAATTAATAAACCTTTATATTATTATGAATTTATGTTGTTTATTTATAACAAAGTATAAACCTCAATACACAGAATTTTCAGCGTCTATTAATGTAGATTTTATAATGTTGGAAGAATATTTATATAAATTTGGAACTATGTATGTGTGAGTATGCAGAATCAGAGCGTACATACACACTTTGTGTAAAATCTGTATATTCACAAGTGTATATGAGTGACAGCCTTTCTAGTCCGGTCAAAGTAGACATTTCAATCTTACAATAATTCGCATAGAGCTGAAAATTGGTACAGATCTTGGGAACACTATTACAAATAAAATTTCAAAAATCCCCATCGATCCCACGTCTGCTAAAAAAGTTATTCAAGGTAAAATGTCAAAAATATTGGTTTTTTGCATTTTTCTGGTAAACGGTAAGTTTTATCATAAAAATAGGTCAGACAAAAGTTGTAGATCATGAAATTATCTACAAAAATTTTTCTTATACTTTTTTTCCTAAGAATCACCATTCCTGAGATATCATTATCTGAAACATCGAAAACAATAATATGTACGCTTAACCGCCTAAATACATCATCGGATGTTTAATATAAGTAAAAATATTGGTTTGTGTAACTTATACATACAAATTATACGATTGTGAGAATATACACATAAAAGAAACTCAGTCCCTAACTTCATTTGTCCGTATAACCTTGAGCAACATCTGTCTACTACTCTATTGTCCGGGAGGCGACGGTCGTATACCTGCTTTTTTTTCTGGAAGGCATAAACGAAATACTTTTAGTGTTGAACGTTCCTTTGCAGTGAATACATGTGCTTATTTATAATATTTCTTATTACAATTTGTGCCGTTTAATAATTTTTATAAAATGTCACAATTTTGCTCTATTTCTAGTAAACCTTTGACTGAAAGTGAAACTGTTATTGTTGATCGTGGAATGAAGACTTTGATTGATTCAAGTGTTGAAAGAAATGATGGGTTCTTTGAATACCTGAAAGACCAGAAATCTGTGACAATTCATGTGCAGTGCCGTAAAATGTACACTCGGAAGAGTACTATTGCTGCAGTTAAAAGACAGCACGAGATGGAGCAAGCCAGTACATCTAAAATTAGTCCACCTCGTACTAGAGCGCGCGTAAGTGAATCCGATTTTTGTTTTAAAAAATATTGCTTATTTTGCGGCGATGAAGCGAATGAAGAGGCTGAAAAGAAGAAAGCGCAGAATGTTCGGCATAAAATTTATAAAGTTGCTACACTTGCATTTAAAGAATCTATTCTGAAGGTAGCTCGGACTCGTTCTGATGACGTAGCAAAAAATGTTACTGCACGCATTGAGTATGAATATGATTTAGTTGCTGCTGAGGGTAAGTACCATAATAATTGTTATAATTCCTTCTTGAGACCCACCACTGGGGGTAAAATCGGTCGTCCTCAAGATGAATCTACGAATGTTGCGATGGAAGAAATATTTACGTACATTGAAAATAGTGATGATTGTCAGTTTTCATTAGAAGAATTAAAAAATATTTGCAAAAATCCAGCTTTAGATAACAGAACAATTAAGATACGACTGAAGTTAAAGTATGGTAATAAAATTATTATCACTGACAAACCGGGAAGATTAACTTTAATCTGTTTCATTGACAATCATCATGATATTCTTAACCAAGCTTGGTATGAGAAAAAAAGTCAAAATGAAAAAGAAGAACGATTTCGAATCCTGAAAGCTGCGGCAGCAATCATTCGAGAGGACATTCAATCTTCAGTATTTGATAATACCAATTACCCCCCCGCCTAGTCAAATGTTTGAAGATATTAACAGCGATATTCCAGAGTCATTAATTTATTTTTTGGAGCAAGTAATTCTTAAAAATAAACGATTTAAATTAGAACATTTAAAATTAGTATGTACAAATATCAGCCACAGTATTATGACTGCTGTTAGGCCTAGGTCTTTCAAATCAAAATTGCAATTGGGTCTCTCAGTTTTTCTTCATCGACGATTTGGTTCAAAACGTCTTATACAAATCTTTTCGTCTTTTGGTTTGTGCACATCCTACAGTGATACTGTGATGTATGAGGCAGCAGCAGTTCTTCACCGTCCACCTCGTATCTTACCACCAGAAACTGGCACATTTATTCAATATGTTTCAGACAATGCTGATATAAATGTAAATACTTTAGACGGTAATAACACGCTTCACATAATGCGTATCATTCAAATTATTACCCCGAAAAGTTCAGTTATACTAGAAGAGCCTATACCACGAATAAATGAAGTCCCTTCAGCAAAAGATTTCGCAGCAAAAGCTCATGTGCCAATACTAATCTATCAAAATGATGGTGTAGTAGGTTATAGTAAAATAAATGTGCAAAATTTTGCTTATGAAAGTGAAGTACCACTATCTTTACTCAAAAAAGTCGATGTGATATGGTTCTATGGTACATTGAAAAATTAATATATATTAATATAATATAGTAATTTGCCAAAAATTCAGACAAACACTATCAAACTGAAAAATTTCTACAATGCTCTAGTAAAAGACTGTTGCTAACTCATAGAACTCACCAGGAACTGAACCAGGAACTACAAATAATAATCAGAAGTCTATTGCTAAATGCTTAATAAGTTTTAGAGGTAAATCCAAAACAAATGTCATGGAATGCACCCATAGCCCTTATAATCTGAACTCAACACTGATTATCTCTTCATCTAGGTAACAAGTACACAGGACTTTGAAATTAATGGTCAGCTTATGGATAGTGTTAACTACTGACATTCTTCAATGAGACTCCAAAAAAGTGATGGCCTAGTACAAGTGCCTGAATGCTGATTGAAATGATGTGAAGAAATAATATGATGTGTACTGCTTTGTGTATAATAAAATTCATTTTTTTTATTTTTTTAACCAGCCAATTTAAAGTTAAGTTTTGAATATCCCTCATATTTTATTGTTCATGGAATGCATTTTTAACTAAACTGTAATGCAATAAACAATCAGAAAAGGAAATTTGGGACTTCCTAGGAAGCTGGACAAATTAAGTTTAGTTTGTGAGAACGATAATGTGGTAAGGCTATCATTTTGTAAACTTTAATTAGGTGCTTTTACATCAGCGATGCTTACAAAATATATATATTCTTGGAGTGTATGACATGTTTTGTATAATTTACATAATTCTACTTCCATTAATATTTTGTCAAATTTTTCAAATTGTAGAAACAGTTGATTGTGACATATATAGCTCCTTTATGAATGTCACAGGTAGAGATGTTGGAGACAGTTCATGATTTCTACTGTATGTTGAAATTGTATTAAGGGTGAGGTAACAATTTTTAAGATTTCATAAAATTGCGCTCTTGGTACAGTGCATTGTGTCTCCCTTTTATGGTAAACTGCAATTGAATTATGCATGACTTTGAAGTTGGTATAGAAGAAATGAAGCTTATAGCATTTAAAAATGTTATGTTACTGAAGTCTCAAGCCAAATCCTGTTTGGCCTCTAAGAAACCAGGAAAAATATTCTGTTTGCTATGTTAAACTTCTTTCTTTACATGAAAATAGTAAAAACCGAGAGGCTCACAGGTAATCACTTGGATAATTGTATTTTGTAGAGGTAATTAAAGTTTGTTAACTGCTTATCAGCATTACAAAAAATTGTGTAATATTGAAGAAATAAACATGCAAGTCTTTTTCAGTCCTGTTTCTTCTTGTACTATTTCAGTAATTTTGAAGTGTGTGTGTGTGTGTGTGTGTGTGTGTGTGTGTGTGTGTGTGTGTGTGTGTGTGTGTGTGTGTGTGTGTGTGTAAATATTTATAATAACTTTACCTCAAGATATTTTTCATTTATTTGATACATGTTTTGGGACACTTATTGTTCCCATCCTCAGCCTTCTTAACTTTGAATCTTGTGGAGTACTTGTGTGTTGGTGGTTGTTGTTATGGTTTCCTGTTGGTGTTTGGTATTTTAAATTGGTATTATAAGCACATTTTGACTTGTCTTATTTAGTATTGTTTCTCGCTGATCTATGTCTCTAATGGCATAATGTAGCGTTATAATAAAGAGTGTGGTCAATAACCCATCACCTTGGTTAACTCTCTTATTAAGTGCAAAATTTGATTCACTCAGCATATTCTCATACTTAATTTTGGCTTTTGTGAATCTCATGGTCATCTTCATTAACTTTATAAGTTTCAAAGGAATTTCCATATCCTGCATGGATTCATACAGTTTTACCCTTCACACACAATTAAATGCCTGTCTAAAGCCCACAGGCAGCATGTGAAGATGTATATCATGCTCATAACACTTATCTATAATCTGCTTGATAACAAACAACTGATCAGAAGTACCTCTTTTCAGTTGGAAACCATATTGGTATTCCCCTAGTATTTTTTCTGCCCATTGTTTAAGCCTTTCATTAATTATAGAGGTTAGTAATTTGTATGCAGTGCTGAGCAGTATTATGCCTCTATAATTGTTACAATCCAGTTTATTTCTGATCTTTTAAATTGGGCATATTATTAGTGTTCCACTCTTCAGGAATTATTTCTTTTATTCAGACCATTTGAACTAGATCATGTAAATAGACCTTAACAGTTTCCTCCCATGCTTCAGTACTTCTGCGGGCAGATTATCCAGTTCTGGAGCTTTGTTGTTCTTAAGCTTTCCAACTCCCCATTGATACATATCTGATTCTTTGAAAGCTATGTGACAACCAGTTAATATTCATAGTGATACCTACGCCACCTAGAGATCTCTCTGAAATGTGTACTCGATGAAGGAGATTGATGAGTTTTCTGACAGAATCAATAAACAGTTTTGGGAGAATTAAAACATACAACTATAGTAATCAGCAAATTTAATTTATTTTTTTACAAAATATATCATGATAATAATAATTATCATGTTATAAATTACATTCAACAATAATGTTCACAGTTTGTACAATCTGCAAGCTATAAAAATATAACTATTTTTTTAATTAATGAAAGTGATTAAAGTAATGATTGATTAACAAATATTTTATTATTATTTTTGCCTGGTTCTGAATACAGTTCATTTTGTATATTTTATGTCATTTTAATTTATGTTAAAAACAAATAAATTGATTTTTACTGAAACGTGGAGAAGGCCCACTGAAAAATTAAAATATGAAAATAGCTAAATATCACAACATACCAACATTTAAGATTTAATGTTTTTTTGTTTTCTGATATACAGGATAGATCAATGGTCTGCTGTCTAATACCTACCTGTTTGGTCATTAACATGCTGGTCATCAGTTATTCATTAAACCACTGTTTTAGTAAAATTCATTTGTTGCAGACATTAACATATTTCTGAAATGAGTATAAACTGTTGTCTTTAACTAACACTTATATCACATTGATTACTTAAATTATACTTATGTTGTTCACTCTATAATGTCAAGAAAACTAATAATTGGTTTCCCATTTAGTGTACAGTAGAAACCATTTAGTTTAAACCCCATTGCTCTGAATATCAGTTAAGCCAGAGGGAAACTTTAACCTTGGAAAAACTGGTTGTTGATAGGAATATAAATGAAAATAAAAAATATGTCGTGTAATTTATTTATTAGCAGAAGCTGATTTATCTAAGATTATTTCACCAATGTTAGTAAATTAAGAAGAGTAGAAATAAAAAGCGTAAACTCTTCTTTTTGTTTCAGTTACTCGACCCCATTACATAGGCTATTCAGACATTCTACATTAGAAGTAATTTTTCTATGTAGAATGAGCAGTAATTTCTTAGATGAAAGAATTCTTGTAGAATTCTTTGTAGAGATCATAACTATCTTGATATCAGGTTTGCTTTGTGGCTGCAAAACGTAATAAATCTGAAGAAGTAATGAGCAAAAAGGAAATCTTATTCAATAATAATTTGCTGTGTTCTCTAATTCACCATTGTTTAGTCGTGACAAAATATTCCCTTCAATAATTTTAACTTTTACTCTGAAGCTTAGGTATTTATTTTTAATTTGAATAGTTTTTGCTCTGAAATGACTACTTACGATAAAAAAAAGAAAAAAACACTGAGGTGTTGTCATGTAGTAACATTAAATAATTTTCGTTAAGTTAGAAGAAAGTTTTAGCTTAATGCTGACATCCAGATTAATGGGATTCAATTGTTAGTTCTAGTAGCATTCATATTACAGTCCCGATCACTTTACTGATGTAGATTGAATGTCCACCACTTTGTTCACTTTGTTTGTAAACGTGATTCTACAAGTCAAGTGAAGAAATTAGAATCCATAAGATATGTGTCATGTAACTGGCTCTGATATATGTGCATTGTTAATTAGATTTGCCATCGTAACATATGTCGCTTGTGTAGAAGAATAAGGTCCTCCAGGAGACATTGGTAAATAATCTGGTTCTTCTGCTGTTTTATCATCACCGTTTGGCTTAGTTTTATCACAGTCACTGTCTTGTTTATTATATTCTTCTGAACTCTGTAGAGTACTACTAACTTCACTGCTGCAAAATTATAAATTTAACATTGATTAAATGTTTGTTGACTGAAAAAAATTAATGCACAGCATAATCAAATTAGGTATAATGCAATTATTTTCAGAGTTTTTAATTTAGTGTACATATAAATGTAAATATACATGGGTTAATGCATTTTAATCTGTTAGTATCACTAAGATGGTTTCTAAAATTTTTATTCTATTTAAAAAAGTCATCAGTAATACTTATTTCAGTGTGACTCCAAGTCTAGTGTATATAATATACACTAGTATATATATATATATATATATATATATATATATAGTAACACTAGTAATATATAGTGTTATATAATATACTTATGGTAAATAAGAATTACATTTTGTTTTACATAATGTCCATATTGAAATACAAGTAGTAGGGGTGGGTTGTGCTATATTGACATTTGTCCCAATGCTGGCAGCTTGCTGCAGTCTTAATGGCAGGTTATTTACAACAATTGTTTTAAAGGTATGACAGATTTAGAATAAGTGAAGTTTTGTTCTTTTTTTAACTATAGTATGGGACTTACCATATTAAGCTTCGAGGTTACACAATAGTAACAGCTCTTCCCCGCCCCTCGCCCTACAGCTTTGTCGCACATTACACTTGGTTATGCGTAGGCAATGGGCGCAGGGAGGGGACGCCTGTGCAAACACTTCACATTCGATTGACAAGTCATTCCACTTGCTACAGGTTAACCATCTCAGTCTTCTCAACATTACCCACGTATATATTCAGTAGTTCTAGGAGTACGCATTTAAAGTTTTTACTATTTATTTTATTATATTGTATTATTGTTATTAGTTAATAATTATATAAGGCCTATTCATGATGAATGGTGATAATAATTTACAAATTGTTAAGGTTCCTCAAACTTCTACAGTGTCATCAAACAGAGGAAGAAGATCTGATAAAAAGGACTTAGGGAAGCAAGGGAAACACATCATTGCCAATGTTTACAACTTTTTACAGAGTCTCGCAGACGATCCAAAGAAAGTTGAAAATTTGAATTTTAAAAGAGTTCAAGAGTTGACTGCCTAAGCTTGTGGAGTAAGTCGATCGACAGTTCAAGGCGTAAAGCAAGACGTGGATAAGTGTGAAGGAAATGAACCTAAGTTTGGTACACTGCGGAAGCATTTTAAAAAGAAGCCAACAATAACAAATTTGGACAACTTCGACAAAGATGTCCGAAGATGTGTTTTTAGTTTTTATGAATGTGTTCTTAGGTCGCTAAGGTGCGCGCCCTCCAGTTTAAATGATATCATTAAACAATCCATTATCACTACTCATGGAAAGTCATTAGGCCTATATCTTTCTTTAATACTTAGGACGAGAAAATGTTTTTGTGTTAGGTAATAGCAGAAATGTTTTCGGAACAGCACGCATCACGGCGCTAAGGCAGTCGCGCCCATTTCTCTATCCCCCACTCTCAAACATTGAATGAACCTGTAAGCTTATAGGCGGTATTTCCACTGGCAATTGGCGCGTCTTCTATTGCTCCTCATTGAGCAGAAAGTGACGTGATTCACTCCGTACATCTAATCGCAGACTATTGATAATGTGAGATTTGCACTTTTAAATGTTTAGACTTTCTCTGGTGTGAATAATTCGGTGCAGCCACTTGTTTAGGGTTTAGATTTTGAGTATGTGTATTTGTTTAATAGCTTCACGAATAATTTAGGCAAATATTGTAGTGTCGAATTATTAGGTTTTGTTTTATCATTTTACCCAAGTGTCTGCAGGGAAGAGATACAAGCTTATGAATTTGTGGCAATCGAATGTGATTAGACAACCGATGTGATAAACATTTCTCAGTCTTGAAGGTAAATGTGCAGAAACCATAGCAAAGTGCATAATAGACAACATCAATCCTCTTCTGCACACATCACAAAAAACGTTAGTAGCTGAGACTTTTGATGGCGCTAATGTTATGTGTGGTTCTGTTGGAGGTGTGCAGCCAAAAACTAGAGAGGTGTATCCGCTCGTATATATTGCACACTGTTACGCTCATCAACTTAATTTCCTTTTAGAAAAAACAACAAAGTTAAAGTTTTTTCTCAAATCTGTCCCCTATTCCAGGACTTTTTTCACATTCATCTCTACGAACGGACGTTTTGGAGGAAGTAATGTAAGCTAGGTTACCCAGAGTTTCTATAACAAGATGGAATTACAACATTCGTACAGTCAACGTTGTGTACGAAAACCGATATAAGTTGGAAGATTGTTTCGAAGTTCCGAAGACAAGTGTACAAACAAACTCGCAGTTAATGAAGCAAGTGGTCACAGGAAGGTTCTTTAGAACCAAAATTTTATGTTCTGGCTAACTTTTTTCTATAGAATTCTGTCCCACATGAACATACTATACCAACAACTAAAGAGCAGGGGCAAAGACAGTGTAAGGTGGTCAAGTGACATAGGAATTTTTGAAAATGAGATGCAGAAAGAGAGGGAGAAAATAAATGAAATAGAAACACAAATAAATGAAGATTCCCTGAGCAACCAAGAAGGAACAATAATATTGGATGAAGCACTAGAATAGGGGATGCAAAAAAAGTATGTGACATTATAACTCACGTAAAAGATAGGTTTACTTACACGGGTCACCTAGAAGCAGCTTCATTGATGTCCATTGATGACTTATTTCCACTTTTTTTCTACAAAATTTCAGGAAGGAAAATTCAGGCGAGTGATGATTCAGCATTACCCTTTCTTCCAAGAAAACAAAGTTCGGAATGAATTGAAAAAATTATACAGACGGCATGATTTTAATATTATAGGCACAATAAAACTTCTTAACTTTATGAAAGAAAACTATCTTATGTCAATTTTCAAAGATGTGTTGAAACTTATAAAAATTATCATAACGATCCCCATGACAACTGCCATAATCGCTGCTTTTTGACTCTGGAAAGAATAAAAGACTTTCTTGAGAAATACAAAGAAAAACAACAGACTGAATACCTTTGCGATGCTATCTGTCAACAAGGAACTTGTTAAACACATGAAGGACTTTAATGATAGAGTGCTAGAAAAGTTAGTTCATTTAAATGAAAGGAAAATGATCTGTTTAGAGAGTATGTATCATAAAAATAATATAGTGTATTACTTTTTCTGTGGAAACAGTATAGACATTTTTGTGGACACTTTCGACACTAAAGAGACATTGAAGAGGCTAAGAATGTGCCTCTACCTTAATAAAACTGCTGACTACCTATAACAGCTCACAATATTTGAGGTGAGTTCAAATTTTTAAAATAAGCCTAAAGGCCGGGCTCTCCAGCCTCTTAAGGGGATTCTAGCCTGAAATAGGTCATTTTTTTTAAATACCAATATTATTGGCCTATATATATTTTTTTTCTATTTGTTGTGACCAAAAACCAATAAAAATGGCATTTGTTTGATTTCAAAAGCATATGTATCTCCGTTATGAATTTTTTTACATTTTTTTATGTAGCCTACATTTTTGACCATTTTTCTTTTTGATATAACTCTAAAACTACTATTTCAAATTTAATTGTTGATGTCTCATTTTGAAGCTAGTAACAAGTACTAAATATTTGGGTATGCACACAACCATAACTTTTATGGTTACTTATTTATGTACAAAATCGTTCATATAAAAAAAAATCCCGTGACCACTTTATATTCTAATATTTATAACTAAGGAATTACTTGGGTTAGAAAGATGATTATACCCAAAAAGTTTTCTTTTTATGTCCTGTATATGTGATAAAATTTAATGACTGAAGCCTAAATAGTTCTTGAGTTATATCAATTTCTGTTTCATAAAACATTAAAAAACCTAACTTGCCAGAAATCACGATCAAAGTTGAGAATGCGATTTGGGCCAGAATACATGAATGTAATCAACCACAATGCATTTAAAATATTTTTATTTATTTTGACAACTGTTTTTAGTAAAATTAGTTAAAAATTATTACATACAACATTTTAAAAATAATACATATAATATATGCTCGGTTTGAAAGTGCCAGACGCAAGTCCATAGGTATGCTAAAATTTGTTTTTATGCATTTCTAAAACATGAAATTGTCAATCAACATGCACCATAGGTCAATCCTTCTCTCTCCGTTAGTCGTTCTTCCTCTTCTGCTTGAGCAGTTCGTAGTTTTCTTCTATACTGTTCAAATTTAGTTGATTTACGACCTTTTGCGAGCCACAGCCTCTTCTTATCGAAGTGCTTTGCCACTTTGGCGGAATGTGCACCTGGACTTATACCGGCTGCATCCTGAAAGCTAGAACTAGTTTTTTCATATCCAGTATTATATATACTTATTGCTTCACAAACCCCCAATTCTAGCTTTGCTTTTGACATAAATGTAGTCTTTGGACATTTGGACCATTCAACGCCTCATTGGCATTCTGTGTTTTGCCAGCTAGACACTTATTCAACAAAGAGTCTGAGGATAATCTTTGGTATAATGGCATCATTTTTCTCACATTTTCTTCTGACAATGGGGTTTTGACAGCTGTCATGTGTGACTCAGGTGTGAGTTTTTTGGCTTCGCCCTTTGGTAGAAGCACCAAGAATTTTCTCCAGTAGGGCATAAAGCATGACACGGTTTCTCGTCAGTGGACATATAATGTTGGAGTGTGGCATAAATTGACGTCTTCATTTCTTTTACATTACCAAGATTTTGGGTAATACCATTGTGGTAATAGGCAGTCAGCTTTTTTATTACTAGCTCCGTCAACTGTCCACGTCCTCTGCCTCCCATTGGAGTTTCAGTACCAACATAAGATTTTACTAAATTTCTAAGGCCAGTGCCTAGTCTCTTAGCAACATGATTCAAGCTTTCTATTTTTTCAACTTGAGTGTATGCATATATATTGAGTTCATTTATGTGTGCAAGTGTTTTGCAGTCACCGTCTGCAACCATTGTTGTGTACCGGAAACCTAAAGATTCAGAGCGACGCCAAATTCTTTCCACTGCTGTTACTTCCATTCCAGGTGAAGAACCATTTATAATTGCGGTGACATGAAGATTTATGGCCTCTGAACCACTTATCAAATGTTTCAGTATCACCTTTTGTTTTGTTTTTCATCATATCGCACTTCCTACAATACTTATAATAAAGTTTTTCAATAAATATCAGCTGTTTTATGACAATTTATGTTTATTTCAAACTAATTTTATGAAATGTAGTATGTAAAAATAGTAAACTATTTTCATAGATTTTAGTAAAAAGTTTGGCGTCAGTTTTGTACTCTCAAACCCAAAAACCCACACTTCTGACAAAATTAAATAATTTTGTTAACGCGGGGGTGAGGATTTAATGAAGGAATATAATGAATTCCAACCAATCAAAACTCTTATGACGAGCATTCCCCCCGGTGGCACAGGTAGGAACAGCGAGGTGACGCTTGATTTTACAGTCAGTTCTTCATAAGTTTTAATGCCGAACGGATAACAAAATCCACGCACAAATAATTCGCCAGTTACCAATAATTCAGTGTGGTACCAAACGTAAACACGGGGCGTCCTAACCTTCAAGAAGTGAAGTAAATCGACTTAGAGTAACACCGTAGTGAAGTGTAGTATAATGATAAAGCAATGAAGGCTAATTAAAGGTGAATAGTGAATATAACAATTTTAGAAAAGGAATTAAGGAAGTATCATGATTTATAAAAAATACTTAAATAATTTATCACATGATATGACTATACTATTCGAACTTATTGAACATAATATATGTAACAATTGTCAACACTACACAACCAACAAACATTATTAGTATATAGTAACTTTACCTTTCTATTATATGTACGTTAATTATAAATTGAGGTTAAAAATGGGTGAACTCTTAGTCACATGCTAACCTCCAAATTGTATGTCAATGTTCAGACAGACTTTATTATATTAAATTAAGTATTTAGTAATATTATATGTAATCACTCTCCTATTACGAGGTTTTACATTAGTAACTGACATTTTCCGTTCCGTATCTTGCAGTTAAAAGAACCTGATTGTAAATAAATAACTTAGAAAATTTTATCAACAAAACGGTTTATGAACCGTGTTACCAACCCTGAGACATGAGTTTTGACAAAGTAACTGATTGTTGTAAAGTATAAATAATTAAATTAATTGTTTGAACAAAGGATTAATAATCCAACAATACTATGAATATCGCCTTTTAACAACACTGATGGAGTATGAAGTTAGTTTATTCAGTCAACAGGGTTTTAGTGGTTTGAGTTCAGGTTATGTTTACCTTTGAAGTCAGTTGGTAGCAACAATTGCCCGCCGAAGTGAAGCAGTTCAAATATTTTATTACTTATCACTGACCATAACTTAATGAACAGTGTTGTCACTAGTGATGAATCCACAATCAAAGTAAGTACTTATTTCTATCAACAACATAATCAGTAATAACTGGAACAGAATTATTTATCACAACAACATTGAGTAACAATTACTACGGGTGAGGTTAGTACATAAGACAATTGAACTTCATGCAACTCAAGCATTGGGGCCGTTTAATCAACTTGTTCCATTAATGAGACATTTAATAATTAACAACCGAACATAACTCATAATAATAAATAATCAATAACAACATGAACCAGAATAATCATAATTAAAATACAGAATATATCCAAATCGTACTTCTCAATAATAGTTGAATACCGATAAATACAAATGGTACATATTATGGTAATATTTTATAGTACCTACACTACAGTATATAATAAATATATAAAAACGGAGGGAGAATCCCGTCTCTTTACAATATTTTGTATTATAATGTGTATAATTTTTATTTACCAAATTTGTTTAAAAATAAGTGTTTTATTAAATAACATATAATGAAATGACTGTTTTAAAAACAAATAAAATGTAAAGAGAACTGTTATATTAATAAAGAATAAAGAAAATAATTACTTATAAAATCAAAAACATAACACCAAAATTATAAAAAGAAAGAAAAAAACAGAGGAAAGAAGAGGATTTATTTCTCTCTTTTGTTTTTAGTAGTTCACCGATGTAGTAGCGTGAGGTGTGTGTGTGTCTATTGTACGAGAATGTGCTGATGTTGTTTGTTTGTCTTCGTGGTGTAACGCGCCTGTGAGTGTGAGTGTAGCGCGTGAGTGAAGTGACATGGCAACACCGCAGTGCCCTTGAAGCTTATTATGATACGTCTCACATAATAGTCTCATCAGACTATCAGAGCCATAATATGGGACACTTTAGGGAATAAATTTTTTTTTATTGGAACTATTAAACTTATGGTTTTATAAGTATTATTATTAACATTGTTCCATTATTTCATTAAAATTAACCTGGTTATTACAAACACACACACACAGAATATTAATCACATTTTGATACTTCTCATGTTGGAGTCTTCTATATTGAGTAGTGGTACTTTTCAGCCGTACGTTTTAGAATGTACTAATTTTAAATATTGTAACAGTACATATCATTACCAAAATACAAACATCAACAAGAAACCATTATAATCAGTCAAAGACCATAAAAACAACCAAAATTGAACTTTAAAGGAGGAAGAAGACTAAATAATAAACTAACAGAGAAGAATAAAAAGATTAGCATTAATAAATAATGGACTATGAAAGAAATGAAGACAACAGACTAGAGACAAGACCAACGTTGACCCAATATACCCAATTCAGACAGTGAGGAGAAGACTGAAACCTCCACATAAGGATATTAATCAAATGATATTAAGGGAATAATTTAAATAGAGAAAATTAAATTAACTAAACCAAGAGAATAAATAGATAATGAAAAGGATATAACAAATAAAGAGACTAGAAAATAGTGCTCATGATTCAGAAAAATAATTAGTTTAAAACAATATGCAAACCCTATGCAATGACTTAACAATGACATCAAACCATTGACAGACTATTCTAGGTGACTTGACTGTGACCATCACCCGAAGTTAAAATAATAATATAAGAAAAAATGATCAGGAGAGTGAGATTAAAACTTGTATTAGTATGAGTTAATGTATAAAAGATAACAACAAGATTGTATCTTATCTACTATTTATGTAAATGATATAGACACAGGGATATCAGAAAAACTGATAATCACCAATAATGTTGTAAATATAATATAAAGAAACTGGAAGAGAAATATAAAACAATAAATAGTAAATAATAGTATTAGTACATTTAAATAATTAAGTAAAATGTATAGAAACCAACTATCAAATGAACCCATTGTTGTAAAACAGAATAGGCACACACATAACCTAGCTCAACAAGCATTTTGCACTTATAATGACAAGAATTAATAACAAAAATGTTATTAAACCATATTATATTATACTGTACTTAAACTAGATGTTATAAGGATCATACCAGCACCAAGACTGATTGCCAAGGAGAGATCTGTATTTGTGATTAGTGTAAATTAACATACTGAAATGGACAGAATAGGATTTACACAATAACCAATCTAAATAACCTTTAGCAAAAATTAAGAAAACCAACCAATCAGCGATCATCACCTAGCATTCGAAGCCAATTTCAGACAGAGGTGAGAACACAGTCCACCACAGTATTCCGACGGGGAAGCCATGCCGCTCCTGAGACCAATTTTAAGATCTAACCGTGACCAGCTGACGAGAAGCAATAACCTCAAAAGTGAAAGTTAGGTTATGCCAGTAGTAAACAAAAGTCGAGTTAACATTTTCTTAGTGAATCTTTACGGAGTATGTGCGCATAGGTGGTGAATTAGATATTGTAACGAAACAAAATGTTACAAAAAGAATAGTGAAATCCGATCCAGAGAGGAAACAAGAAATAATAATTGATAGCAAATTAAAGGAAACCTAGTTGGTTTGACTTATTTAATATTATCAAGAAACCCAGAAATAACCCAGTAGAATAGGGCAGTAAACAAATCAAAATTAAATAAATAAACCTAGTAGGCCTAAATAATCAAATTACCCTGAAACACAACTAAACCCAATAAAGAGTACCTACCCATATAAATAAAATTGTATTAATTAAAATTGTATATGCCTATAATAAGGATAGAAAAGGGACACAAACCTTTACAGTGATGAGTGTTATAATAAGAAATAGCGACACAGACTACCGTTAAACAGTGTTAATTATTTTTTATGGAAAGTGTTTTATTGTTATTATTAGACAGAATTTTAGTTTATCATACAGACAATAGTTTAGCAGTATAAATAAACTAAAACTGTCAAAAATAATTATTATTATTAAGAGTTTTGTTGTATGTTATAAGATTTTATGTCACCAGTTAATTTATATAAATATATTTATCTCAGGTAGTCAAGGTAGAAATTACAATCAACCATAACAAATTGTTCCACCACATATCATAGAAATTCAAATTAATAAGGTTTTACAGTTATAAACTGAGGCATGTTTAGTATCAAATTGTTTATAATTATCTAATTAATCATCATATAAACATTGCATGTATCATTAGAATATAATAATAAAATTATCTATTCAAGGTAATTTATAAAATTTAAAGTAAGTAAGGGGTACTGATCATACTGTATAACACTTAACCTGTACGTAAATGGCCAATCAAAATTTAAGAAGTTTGTATGAGTTCGGTGACTAAAAAAGAAGAAATAACACTTAATTCTTAATTGTGATGGAGAACAGTTTAATAGTGCGTGTCGAGATGTTATTAAAATAAAAAATATAAAATTGCTAACTCGTTTGTGAAAGAAGATCTGAATGACCACTATTGAAGATAAATAATACCTCCACTACAATCATTTCATGAACCAGTAATACACACAATCAAGAAATTATCCAGAATAAACCAGAAAACGTTCAGCAATATCGCCTAGATGTGTAAAGTATAATTTGACAATATTTTTATCCAACAAGGAACAACCACTAGACAATATACCAATTTATACTAACACTAATCACTAGTAAACATTTTAAAGTGAAAACAAATTCCATATCTGAACGAAACAGTGATTACAAGGAAAACATTTATTTGTACACATTCTAATAAACTTCATTATTCTGTGAGACGGACAACGGCAGCCATGATGTTGACGTCACTCTAGCCTACAGGCCTTTTACGAAGCATTGAATCTCGTCAAACTTTGTATGTTATTTAATATATAATTTTTGTAATATTTATTAGATTATAAGTAATAGATGATTTGTAAAGGTACTCTATATTGTTAATTATGTAAAGGAACTTTTCGTAGCAGCCACAAGAATTCCCACGAAATATATTAACATTATTTAATTATTAAATCCTGAGATAAATATCGATTCTGACAACCGTATGTATCGAATGGAATTTTCCAATAATTTGAACTTATATTACAGAGATTAAACCATTATGTTAATAAATCATATCCATGCGTTATTATTTCAGGAACATAATGGGATTCTTCTGGTATTCTTGGCTCTAGGTGTCTCGCCAAACGCACCTTTCCCCAGAAGTAAGTAGTTGGAGATGTACCTCTATTTCCATCATATCTTCCCTGACAAATGTTGTCCCTTATAATATTTTGTATAGCTTCGGACCAATATTTTTCTTTAAACAGTTTTTTAAATTAAGCGTAGTCCACTATCTCATTCCTGGTTGCTGTCCACCAGTTGTCCGTAATCTCCCTAAAATGCTCATCCAACATATCTCTAATCGAGCTCCAGATAGTTATTCGATGTTTATAAAATGTTCCTCGATTCTGGCCAGGAATTCCATGGAGTTTCTAAGATAATTTTTGAAATTAATCCCTTCTCTGGTTTCATTTGTGGAAACATGAATAATATTATTTGGTCTGGTTCTAATTAACTCAATTTCTTCTTGATTTTGGCGTACTTGACCAGTTAAATTATTCACCGTAGTGTTAATATTGTCACACCTTTCTCCGGTTTGTTTCTGTAAATTTACTAAATTTTCTTGTTCCTTTTGTATTCCTTCTATTTGAATACGACTATTTTCTTGGACCTGGTCTATTCTGGTATTTATCACTGCTTTATTTTGTATAATGGTTTCATTAACCTTTCTCAATCTTTCATTAGTGTCAGCTGTTTCTTGCTTCCTTTCCTCATCGATTTTTTCCATCTTCTGGTTAATTGTATCATTGATTCAATCCTCCCATTAATTCTTCTTAAATTCTCTTCATTGATTTGCCTGAATTCTTCCTTCATTTGGTTATTATTGTCACTTATAGTTTGCCTTAAGGTTTCGTTAGTACTTTCTTTAATACTGTCAATTTTTTCATTGGTTTGTCTATTGCTTTCCTTAATGCTGTCTATTTTGTCATTCATTATTTTATTATTCTCTTCGAATTTGTCATTAATTTGCCTCAAGTTCTCATTCATTTGTCTATTGTTTTCATCTGTATTCCTGTTAATACTGTCTATTTTTTCGTTTGTACTGTCCATCCTCTCATTCATTTGTTTTATTAAATTTTCACTTATTTTCTCATTTTGTATCCTTGAGTTAATCTCTTCCTTCATATCGTCTATTTTCTCGTTTGTTTGTCTGTTATCTTCCTTGATACTATCAATTTTTTCATTTGTTTGTCTGTTATCTTCCTTGATGCTATCAAATTTTTCCTCCATTTGTTTTAATAAGTTTTGACTCAAAATTTCATTTTGTTTCTTTGAGTTTTCACTGAATTCTTCCTTGATGCTCTTCAAATCTTCCTTCTGCTTCTTAGAGTCTTCTTTAATTAATTCCCATAGTTGTTGTAAATCCAGGCCTCCTCTGGCTTCCTCTCTTACTACCGTTTCCACATCCTCCACCGATGTTGCTTCTTTCTCTTCCATCCTGACTTCTTTCTCTGCCTCCTTCGTCTGTCTCAGTGACGACGCCCTTTTATGCATCTTTATTATTTTTTGGAACTTATAGCAGTCGCCAGCTAAAAATTAGGAAATTAATTTGCTTGTTTCAATTTCTTCACCTAATATTCCCTAATTTCAGCCTCACTAGTTGGTGCGCCAATTTATTACTGAACGTGTACCCATAGTATCTTAATGGTATAATAATTTGCCCGTGTTATTCCTTGTATATGTTAATTCGTACTAAATAGTTGTAAATAGTGTATCAGTTGATCGTGGAATATTTATGTTGTGTGTTTTCGAATGTGATTTAAATATATAAGTAAAAGAATTAAATTATTCTGCCTTGGTTTCGGAATCAGAATTATAATTATTCCAGTTCAGTAGTTAGAACTCCAAAATCAATTCAAAAGATTATTAAGTAACTAAAATGGCGTACCATTATGACACAGGAATTGCCAGAGCACGCCTGGGAAGCCAGATTAAAACGGTCCACGCAATGGCTGACTTATTAGAAAATTATGAACACGAGGGTTACTACAAAAGAAGCAGACAACGAACTGATCAGTGCGGTTCAAGAAATAATAACCATGGTATGAATCCTAATCACTATAATAACATGAATAACCGGAATAGTTAAAACTTTAATGGCAACGATTGTAGTTCCAACCAAAATTTTACTCCAAATAATAACCAACCAACAAACTTCAATCGAAATCCAATTAACAATAATAGTAACAACAGGCCCAATCAAAATTACCATCCGGGTAATAGAATTAATAATAATTATAATAACTACCGAACAAACCAAAATTATAATAATTTTAGAAATAACTCAGGAGTTAATACCAATAATAATAACCAGGGTAATTATAATAATAATCGTCCGTACAGACCAAGAATAAATTATATTAGTGCAGAAGAAGGGGATTACTGGAGATACCATCAACCTCGGAGGAACAGTGTTAATAACAGTTATGATCAAAGAGGAAATCCCAGAGGGATGAGTCACCATTATAACCAAGTAAGAAGTAGAAGCCAGGAGGACTTCCGAGAATCAAGGGGGAGTGAACAATTAGACAACCGAGAGGTTGAACAACCAGGAACCAGCACACCATTCCAGGCAAATCAACAGTTATGCCCGGAAAATAATCATGATAGCCTTAATTTAAACGGAGTGAGGCAGTAATAAACCCTCGCGACCCCTTACTGCTACTAACTACTGGGTACAAAAACCACCAAATTCAAAAATATAGTAATAACAAATTACTACCAACTAATTATGGAAAATAAAAGAATTTTGAAGTATAACAACAACCAAAGTTTAAGGACGGATAGTCAAAATCTTACTATTATTTACAATTATTATTTGAAAAATCTTCGAGAAGAACTGTTGGAGGAAACGGTGACAAGTAGAACCAACCAGCATAATGAAATCGTATACATAACCGCTCAAATTGAAGGAATTTCTACACGAATAATGATAGATACTGGTGCAAATGTGTCACTATTAACAACACTGAACTGGAGAGAATACAGAAACAAAGTAAAAATATAATACCTACCTTACCTGTCAATAATGTTATTTTAATAGCTGGGCGTCAAAATAAAACATTGAGAAAACAAGTGTCATTGGAAATAGAAAGCAAAGGTGTTACAATTAATATTATATGTTTGGTCGCAATTGGCCTACCATTCGAATTATTAATCGGATGCGATATGCTGAGGAAATATTCAGCCATTATTGATTTGAGCAAGGAGAAGGTGTCCTTGAACTCAGAAGGTGTTATGTGGATGGCAGATTTAATAGGAAGCGATGTCCTCTGAACCGTACCCATCACCAAGTTAGGGAATTAAATTTTTTAAAGAATGACACCCAATACAGAAAAATAATCTATAATATGACAAATGAAGACCTGTGGAACAGTAAATTACAGGAGATAAGAGAGTTTAAGACACCAAGGCACAAATAATTTGACAGCAAAACAAGTAGAAGATCTCATTATGATATATAAGAAGTATAAACATGTATTTTAACTATCAGTGTAGAATACAATTTAAAGAACCAGCAGAATTCCACAGAAAATCCTATCCTATACCATATTCATTGAAGGAGGCGGTTAGAGCTGAAATTAATAAAATGTTGTTAAATGATATAATTTGGCATAGCCAATCACCATATACTAGCCCAATAGTAGCAATTCAGAAGAAGAACGGGCAGGTTCGACTTTGCTTGGATGCCCGAGAAATAAATAAACATATAGTAAATGATCGCACGTCACCTGGAGAAATAGAAGAAATTCTAAAGAAATTTCATGGTACAAAATTTATCAGTACCTGGGACACAGTTTGTGGTTACTGGCAGGTGGAGTTGCACCCGATGAGTCGAAAATATATGGCTTTTATTTTCGAGGGTAGAAACTACCAGTCTAAGAGATTGCCATTTGGATTAGTCAATTCGGTAGCAATTTTTTTGTACGATGTATGGACCAGGTATTGGGTCAGGAAGCGCTACAATTCACCACAGTTTATGTAGACGACCTGTTGATTACCTCATCCAACTGGGAGGAACATTGTCACAGGGTGGAATATGTATTGAGTAAGTTAGCAGAGAACGACATAACACTAAAACTCGAAAAATCCCAATTAATAGCGAAGGAGGTTCAATTTTTAGGTTTCAATTTGACTGAACAAGGTATTTCCCCATCACAAGAAAAGGTTACTGCAATCCAGAAGTTCCCACAACCAAAGAATAAGAGGCAACTCCAATCCTTCTTAGGACTGTGTAATTACTACCGGAAGTTCCAACGCAAGTATTCCGCATTGACATCTAAATTTCAGGAACAGCTGTCTTCCAAAAACAACTGGACATGGGGGCATGAACAGGATGCTATACTACAACAGATAAAGGATAAATTCTTAGAGACAGTAATCCTTCATCATCCAAATTTTGATCACCCATTCTTTTTGAACTGTGACGCAAGTGATGTCAGTCTTGGGTCGGTATTGTACCAAGAAGACACAGAAGGAAACCATTTAGTCATCAGTTTTGCCAGTCGTGTGTTAAACCACTGTGAGAGAAGGTATAATGTTACTGAAAAGGAACTATTAAGCATAGTCTTGCTTGTAGTAAATTCCGAACGTACATTTTGGGATATCCTGTAACTGTCAGAACAGATCATAAGTCCATCTCATTTTTAAGAAGTTGTAAGCTGAGTCACAGAAGGCTTACAAGGTGGATACTCGCTTTGCAGGAGTATAATATCAAATGGGAATATATTCCAGGGAGTCAAAACGTGATAGCAGACGTGTTATCTCGAATAAACCTGGACACCCAGACATTTGAGGGTGAGAAGGAAAGGATTATCAAGGTGTACAACATTCTCAAAAGTAGATCTGATTTGGAGGCATTATTACAAAATATCAGAGCAAATCAGTTATTAGACCCAAAATTAATAAAAATCAAGGAACGTTTGGAGAACCAAAACTCTCCAATAAACCAATTCTATTGTGAACAAGAAGGAATTTTATTTATAAAAAATACATTGAACCAAGAAGACTGGAAGGTCATCATTCCCAGAATCATGGAGAAAGAACTAGTGTTGGAATATCACATAAGATACGGACATATGGGTGCAGTAAAGGTAGTGAAATCATTGGAGGAGAATTGTTACATTAAGAACATACACAGGAAGGTACAAAATTATATAAAACCCTGTCATATCTGCCAATTGGTCAAAATTAATAATGAACGAAGGGAAGGTGTAATGATACCTATATCGTCAGAACAAAAATTGGAAAAACTATTCATTGACATATACGGACCATTTCCTAGGAGTGAAGGTAGAAGCCGGTATAAATACATTATAATCATTATGGACCACTTCACCAAATTGTATCCAATCAGTCGAGCAACTACACAGAAAATTCTTGAAGTAATAACTACTCAATACATTCCAAAAATAGGAATACCTGTTTCAATAGTTACAGACCATGGTACACAATTTCGAGGCAAAAAATGGAAGAACACATTGTTAGAACTGAACATCAAAAGCTATAAGACCTCCGTATACCACCCCAGTAGCAATCCATCAGAAAGAATACTGAGAGAGGTTGGTAGAATCTTAAGAACCTATTGTCATCAACAACAAAGGAAGTGGCCTGATTACTTATCGGCCACAGAAGATTTTTTAAACTTGGCTTATCATCCATCTATAAATTGCACTCCATACACTGCCATGTATGAAAAACAACCACCCAGAGAGATCCAAGAATTGATTAAATTTCCTAAGTCTCCACCGTACCAATTTAATAAATTAAAATTCTATAATCAGGTGATGGAAAATCTGGAAAAACGCAGAAATAAATACCAGAAAATAAAGGGTAAAATAATTAAATATGAAGTAGGAGAGAAAGTGTTATTAAAGAACAGGGAATTGCCTAGCACTCTAGAAGGGATATCAAAGAAGTTATTGTTACTATACGTTGGACCCTACACCATAACAAAAAACAACAACAACAACACGTACGAATTAACTGACCCCATTTCAAAGAAGATCAAGGGCAATTATAATCAACAATCCATGAAAAAATATCATGAGGAAGAAAAGGAAAAATAACATAAGTAATTATGTCCTCACACCTAATGAAGTGTTCAGAAATAATTACTTCTGAAGGGAGGCAATTTGTAACGAAACAAAATGTTACAAAAAGAATAGTAAATAATAGTGAAATCCGATCCAGAGAGGAAACAAGAAATAATAATTGATAGCAAATTAAGGGAAACCTAGTTGGTTTGACTTATTTAATATTATCAAGAAACCCAGAAATAACCCAGTAGAATAGGGCAGTAAACAAATCAAAATTAAATAAATAAACCTAGTAGGCCTAAATAATCAAATTACCCTGAAACACAACTAAACCCAATAAAGAGTACCTACCCATATAAATAAAATTGTATATGCCTATAATAAGGATAGAAAAGGGACACAAACCTTTACAGTGATGAGTGTTATAATAAGAAATAGCGACACAGACTACCGTTAAACAGTGTTAATTATTTTTTATGGTAAGTGTTTTATTGTTATTATTAGACAGAATTTTAGTTTATCATACAGACAATAGTTTAGCAGTATAAATAAACTAAAACTGTCAAAAATAATTATTATTATTAAGAGTTTTGTTGTGTTGTATGTTATAAGATTTTGTCACCAGTTAATTTATGTAAATATATTTATCTCAGGTAGTCAAGGTAGAAATTACAATCAACCATAACAAATTGTTCCACCACATATCATAGAAATTCAAATTAATAAGGTTTTACAGTTATAAACTGAGGCATGTTTAGTATCAAATTGTTTATAATTATCTAATTAATCATCATATAAACATTGCATGTATCATTAGAATATAATAATAAAATTATCTATTCAAGGTAATTTATAAAATTTAAAGTAAGTAAGGGGTATTGATCATATAACACTTAACCTGTACATAAATGGCCAATCAAAATTTAAGAAGTTTGTATGAGTTCGGTGACTAAAAAAGAAGAAATAACACTTAATTGTTAATTGTGATGGAGAACAGTTTAATAGTGCATGTCGAGATGTTATTAAAATAAAAAATATAAAATTGCTAACTCGTTTGTGAAAGAAGATCTGAATGACCACTATTGAAGATAAATAATACCTCCACTACAATCATTTCATGAACCAGTAATACACAATCAAGAAATTATCCAGAATAAACCAAAAAACGTTCAGCAATATCGCCTAGATGTGTAAAGTATAATTTGACAATATTTTTATCCAACAAGGAACAACCACTAGACAATATACCAATTTACACTAACACTAATCACTAGTAAACATTTTAAAGTGAAAACAAATTCCATATCTGAACGAAACAGTGATTACAAGGAAAACATTTATTTGTACACATTCTAATAAACTTCATTATTCTGTGAGACGGACAACGGCAGCCATGATGTTGACGTCACTCTAACCTACAGGCCTTTTACGAAGCATTGAATCTCGTCAAACTTTGTATGTTATTTAATATATAATTTTTGTAATATTTATTAGATTATAAGTAATAGATGATTTGTAAAGGTACTCTATATTGTTAATTATCATGTAAAGGAACTTTTCGTAGCAGCCACAAGAATTCCCACGAAATATATTAACATTATTTAATTATTAAATCCTGAGATAAATATCGATTCTGACAACCGTATATATCGAATGGAATTTTCCAATAATTTGAACTTATATTACAGAGATTAAACCATTATGTTAATAAATCATATCCATGCGTTATTATTTCAGGAACATAATATATTATCAGCATTTATTTTATAACAAGGATAAGAAAACTTCAGGGAGTCATTGGAAGTACGCAAACTGCAAAACCAAGATTAACCTCAAATAATAGGTTAAAGCCTAATATCGAAGGTGACTTGAGAATTGTTTGGGATGACTCGACCGCTATTTTTTGAATTGATTTTGGAGTTCTAACTACTGAACTGGAATAATTATAATTCTGATTCCGAAACCAAGGCAGAATAATTCAATTCTTTTACTTATATATTTAAATCACATTCGAAAACACACAACATAAATATTCCACGATCAACTGATACACTATTTACAACTATTTAGTATGAATTAACATATACAAGGAATAACACGGGCAAATTATTATACCATTAAGATACTACGGGTACACGTTCAGTGATAATATTAATAATAAATTAAAGGTGGAAGTAAGGAAAAGGGCACTACAAGCAAGTATAGTGACAATATAAAATGAGTAATTTTTTTTATTATTAAGAAATTTAAAGACAGTTAACCTTATTTATAACAGGTGTTAACTTATTTGATAAATTGCATCAAATATAATGAAGGAGATGTTGTAATATGAACACTAAGAGTGCATTGAACATGATTATAGCAGTTAATTTATTTAAAATTAAAAAGATTTAACAATAGGTGATTATAATTGTCAGAGTCGTCAATTGACCTGATAAACTTTACCAGATATGGTGCATAAGATAATTTATTATGAACTCTAAGAAAGCGTTGAACCTTACTAAGTTAATTCATTTGTTTCTTGTTAAAAAATATTTAATAACAGCTAGCCATGCTTACAAGAGTTATCAATTTACCTGATTTAATTTTACCCAATAACGAATCAGATGATTATTTTATGAACACTAAATGAACGTATAATCTTATTCTACTTGTATGTTGTTAAAGAATTATTATTAATTTAAAGGCAACTGGTTACTATTCAAATACACCAGCCTTAACCTAAAATGTTGACGAGAGTCATATTTTGAATTTCATGTTAATAGTTAAGATTTCATTTGTTATTGTAATCACTCTCCTACTACTCAATAATTATGGTACTATAATTCTTCACGTTTGTGTATCTTGCAGTCTAAAAGAACCTACATTTTAGATAAAACAATTTAACCAAAAAATAACGTTCCATGTTATGATTACTGGAATCAGAATAACACACCCTGAGAAAGAGAATTTTATAGAGTCAATCAGTATTGTAAAATGAACGGTCATCAATATAA